>JAYMSV010000781.1:0-15038 GCA_036897745.1 Erodium moschatum | reverse complement strand
AATGCTAGATACTGGCTGATAAAAAAACAATGCTAGACACTGTCCCTGGTGAAGTTTCATACTAGCACTCAGGCTTGATTCTGTAAACTCATTATCTTTTCCTACACACCATCATATAAAAATAATTCAGATAGTTTTTTTCCCCACATTTACTGTTATATATTTTCTGTACAGTTATTCTGAATAATGCACTTCTATTTGTTTACTATTTAATATACGCATTTAACCTGCATTAAAGTATCCCTTATTAATTTACTTGTTTTTGTTACAGGTGGCAGAAGAACTTTACCAATCTGGTTTCATCAGTTATCCTCGCACAGAAACTGACTCCTTTTCTGAAAGGACTGATTTGCATGTTGGTAAATTCGCACATATTCATAAGCATTATCAGTTTCTGGCCTTGGCAATTCTGCACTGTTTTTTTAGCTTCCTAATAGCTTTCATATTCTAAATAGTTCAGCTGTACATATCAGATATATGTTTTGTTTTATTTTTTCTGTCAACCTTCAGAGTATCAACTATTAATTTAATGTTGATTGTATCTCCTTGTAGCCAATAACCATTACTAGTATTAAGTGGTTCTTGGCATTTTCATTTGGTGTAGTCTATTGTGCAAGAACAACAAGGGCATCCTGAATGGGGATCATACGCTCAGCGGTTGCTGGATCCTGGAGCTGGACTTTGGAGAAACCCCAGTAATGGTGGGCACGATGACAAGGCTCATCCACCAATTCATCCAACAAAGTTTTCTGCTGGAGAATCTGGATGGAGTAATGATCACCGTGTATGAACAACTGTTGTAACCACTCCTATTTTGCATTATACAGATAACTTCATTCCCCCAAATTTATTTTCATTTGGTAGTGCCCTTTTTTTCTTTTTGAGACCTAATACTTCTTTATTTGATACAGAGACTGTACGAATTGGTTGTTCGGCATTACTTGGCATGTGTCTCCCAGCCAGCTGTAGGAGCAGAAACTACAGTTGAAATTGATATTGCTGGTGAATCTTTTAATGCATCAGGCAGAGTTATAATAGCAGTGAGTTCTACCATTATCCATAGCTCTTCTATTTTTTTTATCGTAGTTGTCAGAGATGTGAATGGCAAGTTGGTCATACCTTAATGGCTGGGTGAGGCTGGACCAACTAGGCCCCTTGATATTCCAGGGTTTTGAATAAAAGGTCAAGAAGTTTATGACAATAGAATAGGAAAACACTAACCGTAAAAGAAGCTCAGAGCAGTCAGATTATAGAGAGAACTTAACACGTAAGTATCCCTAAACTGTACAAGCTACCCTACACTGACCATTTGAATGTAGTTGGCCACAATACATCAAATCATATAAGGTTTTGTCTCTTATAAGAGAACAATTTCAGGGGATCATATGTGTATATGTACTTTTCATCTTACTTGACATTTACCTCAATTACCTATGTCATTTTTGAGTATTCTGACCTCTATTCATCTTCACCTGTTTCTATTGTAAGTTTAACATTTTTTAATGATACAATATTTATCCTATACATGGATGCTTCTTGTTTTGCCAGAAAAATTATTTGGATATTTACCGCTTTGAGTCATGGGGAGGTTCAATGATCCCTACTTATTCTGTTGGGCAACAGGTATACTCCTGATTATCACATCATAAGTTGTATGGAGTTTTCCTTTTGTAATTAATATTAGTTGTATTTATTCTAAGTACTTGATCTGTTTTATGGCTTCTCTTGTGGGACATCTGCGCTAACATTACTGCTGATTTTTTTTACATAACTAGATCTGCTATTGCACTAATACTGTTTGATTTTGAAGTTTGGACATTGCTATTGCAATACTTAATTTGTTCAGTAGTGCAGTACAGGGGAATAAACAATAATTCTATAGTAATTGTCATTTTTACAGTTTATCCCGACAGCCTTGACTCTTGACTCAGGTGTTACTAAACCTCCGCCACTTCTGTGTGAAGCTGATTTATTGGGTTGCATGGACAAGGTGAGGAACATAAACATGTCTAAAGTTATTATTTCTTTATTGAAATATCCCATACTGGAAGTGTGCAGACTTTGAGGCAGCTTGATATACTATTTGGCTCAGTTCGAATAAAAATTCAACATGGTAGCTAGACTGGTTTAGTCCAGGGTTAGTTCAACTAACAGATTTTTCTTTCAATAGATGGCCTTTTCCATCTATGCTCTCCTTGGTTTTACTTTTAATGATACTTATACTTTTATACAATATGTATGAAAGATGAGTTTCATGTAAAATATATGCATTATTTTGTCAAATATCTATTAGTTACTATCGTATACTGTATAATTAAGGTGTCATATCCTTTTTTTTTATGGAAGTTGAAAGTTATGGTGCCCCACTTGTGTAGTAATTGGCATTACAACATAGTCCAGATGTAAAGGTTTGCAAATGAAGGAATACATTGAAATATCTATGTAAAACTAGGAAATGTAGAGAATATATTGATAATAACTTGATACAATGAACAAGAGTAGCTCTCTATTTATAGAGAGTAACATTAGCATTTAAGTACCTCATTAATTGTAGACTTCTCATCTCCTAACTACCTAATTAATGGTAGACTCTTTAGCTACTCATAATTTATTCGTATTCTAACAATCTACAATTGAAGTGTTTGAAGTTCTATATGTATCTACCCATTAGTTAACGTATATTTTCACTTTTTATTGTTCATGTAAGGCGGGCATTGGTACTGATGCAACAATGCATGATCACATTAAAAAGCTGCTTGATCGATTTTATGCAACCAAGGACTCAAATACACGCTTCACACCGACAAAGCTGGTAACTTTTTATTTTATGAAAAAAGAACTTTTCTATTTAAAAGTTAATATTTTTTCATGTCTAACTTTATAGAATAGAGAATAATTTCTCATGTTCAAACTATCAATAATCTTCTTCTATACCCTTTATGGTGGTATTATTTGTGATCTCATCATAGATTTTCCCACCTGATTAGAATTATTCCGTATGTCCATGTCATACAAGTGGCTTATTGTGTTTTTCCTCTATCATTGTTTAATAATTGAGTTCGATTTAATTTCAGGGCGAGGCACTTGTTATGGGATATGATGATATGGGGTAAATAATTCATCTTCATCTCTTGCCCTTATTATTTATTTTAGAGATAATAACTCAAAATCTTAGCCTCACCTTGCATTACAAATATATGGACCTTTAACTAATTGTTTAACTATGCTTTATTTTATTTTTTCTAATGGATAAATGCAACTGCATGGCATATGTATTGGTAAAAAATGTATATGATTTAGGGCTGAGCTCTGTAGGTTCTAACTTGCAAAAATGTTAAGCTAGGTACAAGATATTAAGTTAATACAAAATAAAATGCGTTAGAATTGATGCAAAATTCCAAATGTATTATTATTATTATTATCATTGTTATTATTATTATTATTATTATTATTATTATCATTAATTTGTTTTCCTATAAACTCATATGATTTGTTATATCTGTATCAGATATGAACTCTGGAAACCAAATCTTAGATCAATGATGGAGGCCGACATGAAAGCAGTTAGTGAAGGCAACAAGGGAAAAGCTGAAGTTCTTGCCACTTGCTTACAGCAAATGAAAGCTTGCTTTTTAGATGTAAGCTGAGCTGACACACACTTATTTTTGGTGTGTGAGTGTGTGTTTGTGTGTGTGTGTGTGTGTCAGTTAATTCCCAATATGTTGCTCACATGTTCATATTGTCTGCTTCCCTGGGACGTAATGTGGTTCCTTAAGTTTTATGTATGCAATTGATTCTACAATTAGTTAATGATTTTTTTTTCTTTATACACTTGAAACATAAGCATGTGAATTTATTTATTGAAGAGACATTACCATACAGATTAATATAGTGTTTTGATCACTCTCCCAAATGTATTCGTCATGATTTCTTAATACATATGTTTACTTGACCAAACTGGACTTTTATGCAGGCGAGGTCACAAAAAGTGAAACTTTTTGAAGCCATGTCAATTTTTTTTGAAAGGTAGTTCTGCCCCTTTCTCCAATGGTACAATATCTATGCTGTTTTATTCATGATTTGCCATTTGAAAAACATTTATAGATCTAATAGAGCTGGTGGATATGAGGGGAATGCTGCTGGAGATGTTATTAGGCAATGTACAGTTTGCAATGAATCAAACATGGTGCTTAGGCGAACAACGGTAATTGCTCCCTCACAGTTTACTTACTTTAAACAAATATTGACATGTTTGACATTGGCACTGCTATTTTTTTTTACCGTCAAGAGTTTAATTTCTTGTTCAAGACATGTAAGCATTGTAGTGCACGTTACATTAGCTTGAGTATCTATCTTATTGAACTAATAACTAATCATTGCATCTTTCTGAACCATTTCTGTCCTGTAAGAACAATATTCCTTTATTTTTCTCTTCTCCATTTTATGCATGATATGATATAGTACCTGGTGTGTACTGTTGATTTATCTGATGTAATCTTATTTTTATTTGTATTCTAAAATATTACATATACAAATGCAACTCTCTACTTTTACCTTATTTTTTCTTTTTCTTGCCTGTTTGGTATCCTTGCCTGTCATTAAACCTGTTGAACCTAGGTCATAGTCATCCCTCTTTTTTCTTCCACATGTTTACATCTTCTACATAGTCATTCACAGTACTCTATAATATGTTATAAACATTTGTGCATTACTTTTTTTATAATACTATTGTGTTCCGTTCAACAGGAAGGCTCATTCATGGTTGGATGCACAGGCTATCCACAGGTTGGTTTGTGATAGCCTTAACACAATGTAAACCATTTTTTTTAATGATAA
Organism: Erodium moschatum; assembly: GCA_036897745.1. NCBI lineage: Eukaryota > Viridiplantae > Streptophyta > Magnoliopsida > Geraniales > Geraniaceae > Erodium > Erodium moschatum. The sequence continues at coordinate 10,202 of JAYMSV010000781.1, read as the reverse complement.
CTGTATCGTATATTTCAAATTATATTGTTTGAGTGTTGTAAACTCGAGTTGTTTAATGTCTTTTATTAATCCCCACTAAACTTACTCCGACCTAAAAGATTAAGTCATTAGGTTGAGGGCTCAACTAGTATATCAACTTGTCACCTAAGAGTTTAAGCTTTTGGGTTGGATTGGGCTTCAGCATGGTATGGTATTGGGTCTGTGACCCCATTTGTGTTTCTTCCCCATTACTTCTTGGTCTTCGAGCAAGGCCGGTTGTGTTATCCGGTCTTCATGTGAGAGGGAGTATTGAAGTTGTCCCACATCGGAAGAAAGTGGGTTAAATAAGCTCTGAATATACTAGTTGAACCCTCCACCTAAGATCTCAGGCTTTTGTGTTGGATCAAGCTTTAACACTTATAACTACTGTGTTATTTCAGTGTAGGAATGCTGTTTGGCTCCCTGGCTCTGTAGCAGAAGCTGCTGTGATCCCTAATGTTTGCACCTCTTGCTTGCCGGGTAGCCTCTTTAGAACTCTTTATTACTCAATAATTTATCATTTACTGGGACTCGCTTAAATATGGTCATACATGTGTTGAATATATATCTGGGTTATTCATATAAACAGTTTTGCTTTCAATGATCAAATATATAATCTCCATATTTTCTTCATTTGTACCATAGGGGTGATGTGAGTATATGTAACACTGCTTGACCATCATGGAAGTATTTACTTTTGTAATGTAGGAGACACTGGGTACCGGATGCTACCCTATGGTCTATGTCTGTTGTTTTGTCTGACGAAATTGTGTCTAATGCTGCAACTTGCATCCTGTTCTCAAACCCACATCAGATATGCCTGAAATGATTACTTAACCTGATTTTAAGCACACATATATTATCACTGTTTTTAGCCATGCAATGCTGTGTCTGACACTAAGTACACTTATAGTATCACTGTTTGTTTTTAGCCATGCAATGCCGTGTCTGACACAATCAGTTTCCTTGATTTGAAGCAATCATGTAAGACTGGCATACAATTAATCTTTTTAGCTGTGCTAAATACTAAATAATTAGTTCTGCTATCTAGGCTACTCGGTTCACTATCTCTTTTCACTTGGTGGTTTGTGAATTGGAATTTTCTTTTGTAGGGCCGGTTTACATGATTCAATTCAAGTTCCGCAGGCTGGAAATTCCACCAGACTACAACGTTAACCATTTAGGTAAGTGCAGCTCCCTACTAATAGAATAGGCTTCATTTTCATTTGTCCAAGATGAACTCCCTGTCTACCTTTATAATAAGAAGGGTTTATTGCTAAAAACTACAAAAAGTTTTGCCCACATGCTAAAAACTACATTAAGTTTAGAAGTGGACAAAAACAGACAATAAGTATTGTCCAGTCTTCTGTTACAAACAAATGACCAAGAAGCATCAAGAACAAGCTCCTTTGAGGGCTTAACATGCTTCCTTGAAGGACCAGCAATGAATCTCATGAAGTCTTAATTGTATTCTCTTGTTCAGTTTTAAAATGTTTTTTTTTCTTTTTAGAAACAAGAAGCCATTTGCTCTGAACTTAATTTTAAAAAACAACCCTTGCTAGTTACCAAGAGGCAAGAGGTAACTTCATATAAATTCTAGTCACTGATTTGCATATGTACATGATCAGGTTGCATTGGTGGATGTGATGAAACTCTCAGACAGTTGATAGAAATCTGTGGAACTGGTACCCGTGCATCAGGTCAGTATGGATGCATATCTACAGTAACATTTGTACATTAAAATAGCACTAATTGGTAATCTATACTCAAAGAATCAACGACTGATTTTCTACCATAGTCAAAATCTACAAATCTAATTGACAATTGATATAGCACAACTGAAATTCTAATTGTTGATTAACATAAGTTAAGCCTCTGAGGATGAAACTTATTAATTATGTCAAGCAAACTTAAAATGATAGAATATGCTTATGGATCCCAGAGGTTTCAGTCAGTTGGGACAAAATTTATTAAGTTATCACAAGCAAGCCTCCGACCATATGTTTTACATGTTATGCAGCAAGAGGACGAGGATCCACTGCATCATCTGGCAGTGCCCAGCGGAGCAACAGTAGGCAGGCTGCTTGTATATACTGTCAGCAAATGGGACATGCATCAAGTGCTTGTCCTTCACAAGCTCAGCCTCATGGAGTGACAGTACAAAATGGTATTGTTTTCCAACAATTATTTCGTCATTCCCCCTAGAATACAAGTTTTGCAGTTCAGTCAAATAAGTAATCAGTATGGTTGTGTATATTACAAATATTAAATAAGGCTGCTAACGAAATATATTTCATCCGGTCCCAATCAACTAGGGATGTCACTGAGAGTGAGAAAAAAATGTGTTTTCAAAATTTAGTAGAATTGTTATGATGCATGATGGTGTCCCTGTTAAATGATCTGAATAGTTCTCATTTTATGTAGCTTTTCTTTTACTTTCCTTATATAGAAGGGAGGTTTATTTTTTAATATTTTTTCCTTGTGATCTTTGAGACATCTTGAAGTTGAACATATGTATGTTTTTATGCAGGAGAATCTTCTATTCCATGTACTACATGTGGAACACCTTGTTCCTTACGAACTGCCAATACAGAAAATAACAGGGGAAGAAAGTTCTACTCATGTCAGTCACGAGAATGCAACTTCTTCATGTAAGCAACCCCTTATCTAACTTTTGTTAATTCCAGTTCATGGTTGTCAATTGTTTGCCTTGATAAGCTAGTTGTGTAGATTGCGTAGTATAGTGGATGTGGGATGGGACGGCAATATTCAATTTTTTCTTTCTTCCAAATATAGCATTTAATGTCTTTAAAATTTTCTTACATTTCCTACTAATTTCTTAAAATAGTCCTCACTAGCCTCTAAACTTCTTTATCTTCGCTCTGCTACTTTAATTTATTAAATTTTGTTACAACTGAGTGAAACTTATTGGTTTCATAAACATACTCTTTATCTTTTTATTCTTATTTTTGCATGATATCCCTCTGGAAATAAATTATGCGTAAATGATGGGTTTGTCGTAACAAAAATGCAACATTCTTTTAAGTAGTCATCATAGGATTACCATGAACATTGGTTTCTGAATAAATTGATCCTGATTAGATAATTGTTTTTTTTTTCTAGAAACAACATTCTCCTTATTTATTTGTGGCAAAAACGTGTGCATCTTACTGCCCTGATCTGTTTCTGTGCACTTTATTGACTATGATCTGATTCTGATACATCTATTCCCTTCCCTTCAATGCAGGTGGGAGGACAACATGAACAATGGTGTAGGAGCAAACAGTGTTCCTCGTAACAGCTCTGTATCTAACTCGGGCAGGAGGGGTGGTGGCCGAGGTAGAGGCGGTCGCACCGGAGCACAAGGAACCGGTAACATGTTCGTATCAGCAACAGGTGATCCAGTGTCTGGTAGAAGGTGTTTTGCTTGCGGGGATCCATCACATTTTGCAAATGCTTGCCCAAATCGTGGTGGCTGATCTTTTCTCAGTTGAGATTGTCCCTACACACCTGGATGCCTCAAAGATAAACATCAACCAGAGAAAAGAATATGTAGAAAGAAATGTTGTGTAAACATTTTGAGCAGAAGCAGTTAATAACGATTGTGATCATAATGCAATATGTTGAAATTTGCTTGTAATGTTGCAGTGTAGTACTTGGTTGATGGCAACTTAACCTCGACCATTAGGTAATAAATTCAAACACTAATGAAGTGAAACGTCAATACTTGAAATGGTTACCACTTTCTTTAATTATCATGAAATTCAAAACAGTAACTCAATTGTAAAAGCATAGTTATAGTCAAATTCATGATCAGGGGATGCGTAGAACAAAGGGAACAAAACTCTTACTACCTACTCTTTCATTTTTCATTATATTTTTTGTGTAAAAGCAATTTGATCAGTTTTGATAACTTTGACGGAAAACAAGGTAGTGAATTGATACGATTTTTAGTACATGGTAGTGAATTGAAAGAAAAAAAGTTTATTGAGTGAACTGATACAATCATACAAGTTTTAGTAAACGGATAAAACCTCAAAGTGCAGGTCAAGTGCAATTTCCCTAAAACCTCGAAGTACGGTATTGAAGTGTAATTTTTACTAAATTTAACTATGTACTAAAGTAGTAATATCATATCCATCTAATCCTCAAACTTCATAAAATGCACACATTCCCTCCTTACAGGAACTTCCCAAAATCTAATTCATGTGTAATTGCGAGTCCTTGAATAGAAGCCCCATAAGAACAACACTCGAGGAACAATAATGCTAATTCTCAGGTTGAAGCATAATCTAGTAGCCTACCAAATACATTTAAAGAGAGATAAAGACTGTATTATCACTCAAATGTTGCAAATATCCATATGCATGACTATAAAGATAATAAACACTACAGTTAATAGAAAGGAAATATTTTCTAACCTCATAGTGATGGCTAATCCATCATCATTTGTTTCTCAGGATCATAATCAACATATAAAGTACAGAAGTGCCATGAGAAGTATACTGCTCCATAGCAGCAAATAAATGTTCTATCAAGGTCTCCGAGGTTCAAGGTCGTAATCATGGATTTCCGAACCAGATGTTACATAATCTTCATTAAGTTTCTTCTTCAATCTTCCCCAAGTTCTTGACATATCAGACTGAGTCAATCCTTTCTGAAGCATATCAATGGTGGCCTTTTGAGGGAGCAATCCTCTGTCAATCATCTCAGCAAAAAACTGGCAAGCTTCCCTCCATTTCTGTTTCTCACACAACTCTTGAATCAAAATTGTAAATGAATCTAAATCTGGCCCTGCCCCACTTGCTTTCATATCATCCCATATCTCTCTCACAACCCCGATACGGTTGAAGTTCATAAACATCCCCAGTAACATGTTGTAGTTCTGAATATTTGCCACATACAACCCAGCCTCTTTCATCTTCCTATACAGTTTCATAGCAGCCTTTACATCCTTCCTCTCCCCATACTCGTTAAAGAAACAAGTATAAGTCTCCGGAGAGGGACATACCCCACTCCTCACCATCTCACTGAGCAACGCCTCAGCATCATCAAGCCATCCACACGAACAAAGACACTTCACAACCTCGGTATATGTTGCCATGGTGGGGCAAATCCCTTTTGCTTTCATCGAATTCAATTTATCAAGAGTCAATTGAGGCTTACGAGCCTTGCTATACACATGAAGCACGATTGAGTAACTAGTAACATCAGGCTCAATCCCTGCGGACTGCATTACCTCCAACACTCTCTCGGCCTCCCTTACCGTCTTCTCAAACCTAGGCTCTTGGCCCAAGCTTGTCCTCCTACAAACCCCATTGAGCAACACATTGTAAGTGCCCACATTGGGCTCAATCCCAAGCTCCACCATTTCCCTCAGCAACCTCTCCGCCATATCAATCCTCCCAACCTTGCACCACCCATAGACCAAAACAGTGTAGATACTCACATCTGCACCAAACCCAGGCCTCTTCTCTCTGAAAACCTCAGCAGCTACCTTCACATACCCATATTTACACAATGTGTCGAGCAAGAGATGAAACTCACTGTAACCAACCTGCTCGCCGACAAAAGAACTCATATCGTCGAAAACCCGAATCGCCTGGTGGGTGAGGCCGGCGGAAATCAGCCGCCGGATCAAAATTGAGAAAGTTTGCGATGTGGGTTTGATGCTTCTGTGGCCCATTTCCACGAGGAGCTGCCAAGCGAGGTCGAATTGCTGGGCCTTGGCGAGGATATCGATGAGGAGGTTGTAGGAGGTGAGGGAGGGGGCGGATTTGGAATAGTCGAAGAAGGCGAGGGCGATTTGGGGATTGTGGCGGAGGCGGAGGAGGGTCTGATGGAGGAGGTCGGCGGAGAGGGAGAGGCGTTGAAGCTGGACGAAGGACTCGATGGATTGGAAAGGTTTTTGCTCGTGGAGAAGGAATTGTGAGAGTTGATCGGCGTCGGTGGATGGCCGGAGAGTGGGAAAGGCGGCGGAGGAGGTAGAGGAGAGGCGGCGGAGAGGGGGAAGAGAGAGGATGAGGTGGCGAAATAGAGACGACGTGAAGCTGCGATTTTGAGCTAATCTCAGTGCCATTGATATCAAACTGAACAGAGCTGCCTCTCTCGTCTCTCTGCACCGGCAGTGGCAAAGCAGTATGCTACACAGAGTCTATGGAGGAGGAGATGGGAACAACCAGAAACGCAGCGTTTAGCTCTCAGGGTTCATGGGATTGGTTTTCACATATGCAGCATAATATTCCTAGGACTACCGGTAAGAGCATCTGCAGTAGAGGGTCGGCTTCTACAAGTCAAATGTAGAGTAAATTTGGAGTTGTATTGAAGTGGAAGTCAGTTTCGGTGGGTCGATTCTGACCGAAATCAATAAGTAGTGTAAGAGCATCTGCACTAGAGGGTCGGTTTCAACAAGTCAGATGTAGAGTCAGTTCGGAGTTGTCTTCAAGTGGAGGTCAGATTCGGTGGATCGATTATGACCAAAATCAGTAAGTAGTAATAGAAGAAAGACTGAAAGAGGAGAGAGACAAGAGGGAGGGATAGTGAGGAATCGACATCGACGAAACTAGCAACATGAAGAGAGAATAAGTTAAAGAGAGAAGACACGACATCTTTTCGTCACATTTTCCCTTACTTTTCCCCATTTGACGCTTCAATTGGCTCCACTGCAGGAGCTCTAATAAGCAAGACTCATCCATGATCATACACAAACATATCAATGCAACATGAGAAGTTAATCTGTACTGCAAAATGATGGTAACAAAAGAATTTGACTATCGTTTCAAAGAAAATACAATCAATGAGGTTCCATTACATAGCAAAAGAATTACATATAATTAAGCAAACCTACACTATTTTCCTCACATGAAATAAAACAGTGACACGCCATCTCTGTTACAAATTACAATGCACTAAACTATCCTTCCATTACCAAACTAACTTCAGAAATTGATGTCAGCGAGGAATACTATATGAACGTAAGATCTTCTCCTTCCCTCTATCTTTACACCCTTTTCACCTGTCTTGCTCTACGTCACCTAACAACCTCAGATTTATGACGGGCAAAACCAGGCTGCATAATGAGGTAACAACAATGTAAGGTCCAAACATTAATTTGCAGAAGAAAAAAAACTCGTGTGCACATGACTAAGTGAAAGATGCACATTCCTATCGAATTTTTGTACCCTATCTCTATATCGTTGCAAGTTGTGGCCATGAACTTGTATTTTGTTGCACTTTGTGTCGATTTGTTCTGAAATGATGTTTTTGCCCTCGAAATATAAATTAAAAATAAAAGGAAAAAATAAACAAAATATTTATAACTTGATTAATTTGATTAAGTCAGTAGAGTGGATTTTTATTATTATGATAGTAATATTTGAAAATAAAATAAAAAATGAATTTGTGAATTTTGTCTTTCACTTTGTATTTTTAATTTAATATCTCAAGGGTAAAACCATCATTTTGAAATAAATTGACTCAAATTTAAGTTTAAGGCCACAACCCGCAACGATTTGAAGATAAGGGTATCAACCTGCAAAAAGTTGATGGTACAGGGTACTCTTTTTCCATTATCCCATAACTAAGTGTATGGGTAACCAGCTAAGTAGAGAGCTACTGTACCTGAAGAAGCATGGAGGGAGCAGCAACAGGTTCCGCAATGACATGGCTTCTAGTTTTTCTTCCACTCAGTCTATCCACTGACGGGCTATTAGCTGTTGTTATGTCCCAAAAGCTCCGTTTCTTAGCTGTTGGAGCAGGTGATAGAAAACGATGACTAGGACTCTTCAAGTCACCTGTGCTTGGCTCTTTGGGCCTCAAGCTGGCCCGTGTCACAATCCTCTTTGCCCCCTCCCCTCCTCCTCCCACTCTTGATGCTTTTTCACCCTTCCTCGAAAGATCCCTGATAAAATCATCTTTCTGCTTTAGCTGCAAAGCATGATCTTTCTTCATTCCTGCAATCTCTGCCTCAAGTGCCTTCACAGTTCTTTGAAGCTCCCTGACCACTTCATCCCCTCCCTTTTTCTTGGTTTCTGGAGTGAAGCAGTTGTTTGCTAGGAAGGATGGTCTGGGTTTCCTTTTTTCATTCGGTTGGGCAGAAGGAGGAGTCAAGAGAGACGTAGCTGAAGGTGGTGTAGGAGAAGAGCGGGCCAAGGATTGTGCTTGGAGAGTAAGTAACTTCTGCTGCTGTCGTGCCAGCTGGACTCTTAGTTCTCTATTCTCTTTCTGCAGTTCAAGAACAAGCTTGGCCTGATCTGTATCAGAATCAGGTACTTGCAATATCTCCTCGTTTGCCGCTTCACCTCCCTGCATTTGTCAACATCAAGGATGAGTATCATCACTAATCTCCATTAAGCTTTATACAAAATAGTGAAAAGACAAGAAGTTGAACCTTGGTTCGTATCTCCTTGGCTCTATCAGCCCAATGAAGGGTGTTCTGGGTTTCACCAAATGAGAGATTGCTGGGGCTGATGTTGGCGATCATTACAGTGTTACAAGATCCTCCTAATGAATCTTTAAGAAGTTGAGTAAGCTTAGAGTTTCTGTAGGGTATATGTTTTTTGCCCTCTACAAGGGAATTGATGCAGCTGCTCAGTGCAAGGAGTGACCTATTTATATTGGCGCCTTCCAGTGATCTTAGTGTTCTTTGATCTGTGGCGAGTGCTCTCTCTGACCCAGCAAGATCGATTAGTGAGAGCTTACCCACTCTGCTCACAACATTCATGGCAGCATCCTTGACATGATACTCAACCATAACCTGTATCATTATTCACCATACATGATTAGAAACTCTTAAAGTTTCAAAACATAAACAAGTCCTAATGAATCTATTATCTATAGGACTACCTGAAGAATAGCGTGGGAACGTGAAGAAGTTTCATTTGCCCGAGTTGGTTCAGTGGTTCGGTTTTGGTTTCCTTGTAGAAGCAATGCCATTACCTGAAACAACCCAAGTATCCAAACAATTATGTGTATCAGTCACACTAATCTCTCAAATAATTAACTATCCAATTTTCTGAAACAGTAAGTAGGAGATTACTTCGTCTGTAGAGTAAGCTCTGTACTGAGTGAGTCCCGCTGCCACAATACCCTAAAACAAAATAAACAAACAGCTTCCTATCAGAGACTGATTCAGATATTCAAATTGAAAATCTAGAAAGAAAAAAACTAGGCAAAACTTCACATTAAAATATAGAGAGTTGCACATCGAACAAAGTTACCTGTTTATCTTCTCTAAGGACAAGAGGCCTTCCTGGGGAAAGCAAATCTCTGACAGTTTCATTATAGACCTCTAGATAGGATAACTGAACCACATGGTTTCCATCACAACTCCTCTGTCTAATCTTTGTGAATAGGTCCTTAATTGCCAAAACCATAACTCCGGGATTCTCCACTGTCCCTAACATTGTGTATGTTTTTCCAGCCCCAGTGGCACCATAACAGAACACGGATCCATTCCTACCCTGCAGAACTGCTTCCACAAGCTCCGCTGTCCTGAAAATCCAAACTAGTACTATTTAGGATAGTTCTCTTATAAGGAACCGTTTGCTTTTTGTTAAGAGAATGCACAATTTAGCTACCAGTGATATTTTTAGCATGCCACATCATGACTAAAGTACGCTAATGATCAACAACAACTTAGCCATTTTCCTAATCAATTGGGGTAGGCTCCATGAACCAAGTGCAGATCACATTGAGTCATTCACATGAATACTTGTTCTCCATTGTCTGCGACAAGGAGCTAAAATTGAAGTATTCCAATCAAGAAGACTAAAGACCTAAATTTTATGTGATTTTGAGGATGCTAGTTGTCTTGTAGATTCATAATGAAATGTATGCTAATATCTCAAACTCTACAAGTCCAAAAGCCTCAACTTTTATTTTGTTATGCTATATACAACTTCAAAATGCAAGGTTAGTTAACATGGAAATCGACAACATCAAATTGAATTGCAAAAGGGCATTAACAGAACATCTTGAGCTTTGGTTAGAGAACTCACGTAGAGGAATAGACTTCACCCTGAGTAGCCGAATCCGGAAAGGAAGCATCAAAGGTGAAATGCCTCCCACGAAGCCTCTTCAGCCTCAGAAAATCATTCTCAGTAGCAAATTCAGTGAGGTAAAGGTCTCTCCTGTTGACAATCCTGACACAGCAACGAGAGCCAGCTTCTTTCTCCTTCTTGGCC
>JAYMSV010000780.1:0-15038 GCA_036897745.1 Erodium moschatum | reverse complement strand
ATTTCCCTAAACCCTAAATTAATCTTCATCCTTAATACCCTTAATTTCAAGCTCTACAATTTCAAGACAGTGGAAAATTCTTAAATTTCGTGCCCTAGATTTTCAAGAGTGAGGAAAAAGCTTTAATGTCGTGCCCTAGATTTTCCTGGGTTCCTAAACATGCCTGCCTTGTGAAAAATCTCTCCTTATCGTGCCATAGCTTAACAAGTATGAGAAATTTTGTACATACCATATTCAACTCTTCATCTTTGTCCTTCATGACCTTGTCCATGGTTTCCTCCCGCCGGTTTTACCTTCTTCCTCGGAGCTCCGATCGACTTCTCCCTCTCTCCACTTCTCCCTCTCCCAACTTCTCATTGTTTTCGTACATGGGGAAATAAGTCTGCAGGCGAGGCTTCAAATGTCGTTAGCCCATTGTTTTTTTATGTTTGAAGTGAGAGCATTCGTGGTATTTAGGGAAAAATTACAGGTCACATGCAAAGCACGAGCCAATTCCATCCGTCCCACCGTTTTCTCTAACGTTTTTTGTCTGTAATTGATAATATCGGAAAGATGGCGATCAGGACATGATTTCAAAGGTGGCGTGCAGTCATTATGTGCGAAAAAAGATCAAAATGGAGAACGGAACGGAGGTTTTCCTTCTCTTAACCCTAGTTTTTAAGACAAACAAGTAAAAGCTTAACCACAGAAAATGCTCTTGATCGCACGATATATTATGAAATTAACTGTAGTAACCTGATAAACTGATAACATGTTCCCTGTATGTGTACGTGTAATGCTAAGATGGTCTTTTTCATAGAAATTTGAATCTTATTGCTTCAGATAGTAAAAATGAATGTATTTTTTGTACCCAGTTTCCACAAAAGCTTTCTTGCAATCCCTATAAAAATACAGAAGAAGAAGAAAAAAAGCACAACAATTTACAAGAATAAGCTACAAAAATTGCTTGCATCTCACGTCTGGTAAATAGAGGATTAAGAAAGAAAAGCCACAATGTACAGGTTGTGATCTCAGGTGGAGGACTGAAGCACCATGAGACAGTATGTGTACCCTAGGCATGTCCCCGATATCTGTTTCGTCACTTCAACACCCTTTTTATCCACGTGGCTAAGGACATCCCAGTGCAAAGCATAGTTGGATAGATCATATGCACCGGGCGAGAACACACAAACCTGAAGGGGGATCTCTGTGCTGGACATCGCCCCCAGCCACACTCTGGTTGAGCTCGACCCCGTCCACATGAACGCGGGAATACTCTCTGGAGATGATGTTCTTGTGACATGGCTTTCAGCAGCACCGTCCGATGTGATCTTAACTCCGCTCTCGACTGATGCATCGTGCCATCCTGATTGGTTCCCGGAGCTAACTGCAGCAGCTGCAGCTGCATTGCTCAGCTGAGAACTGCTGTTACCGGAAAGCCGGGTATACGAGGTGTCGATGTGCACCGATACAATGTCATCCGACGAGTTGTGGATAGTCATCCTTAATTTTACTTCCCGCATGCAAGAAGAGAAGTTATGATGAACGATCCGAGGCCCGTCTATTAGCCATGATATCGGACTTGTGCTTGCAGTACTACAAAACAGAAGGAAGTATGTAGTGAATCCCAACCAGAAATTCGATTATCATTTTCTTATTTTTGGTTTTACCTGCAGTGACATGCGTGATGAGAGAATAGTGTAGGTGAATCCGAGACCCCAGGAGTGCTATTGCTCTTCAGAAGCCGAGAGATCAAAATGAAGTCAACTGTACTTTGGACTCCCTGGTCAATCCAGATAAGAGTTGTAATATGAAAGATCCAAATGTTGAGCAAAGAAATAAGGGTCAATCGCAGTCGTAGATACATATTGGGTGCTATACGTCTTTTGCACTTAAGTACTCCCAACTTTAAAACATTAACAGATACCTAAACTTTCAAAATGACTATAGCACTTTTTGACTAAAATGACAAAAATGCCCTTGACTCTAATCCAAAAAAAAAAAAGACTTCATAACTACCAAGAACATTTTAATCAGCTGCAGAAAACAGTTGAGTAGATGTAAAAAGACTCTTTACAAGATAAAACTATTAAAAAGATGGGAAAATGGTATTTTTTGAGATTATGGTCAATGGCATTTTCATCATTTTTTGGCAAAAAAGAGATATCTGCCATTTTTTGAAAGTTTAGGTAGTTGTAAGTAACGTTTTCAAGTTGGGGATAATTATGTGCAAAAGACGTATAGTACGCAATAAATATCTGCAATTAATCCAAGAAATAATGAATAATAAAGACAAACCAACCTGATGAGGTGTCTCCTCTTGCAAATTTTCATAATGATGGAAATTAGCTAGAGGTGAGCTAGATATATCAAATACTGGGTTACTGCTACTCTGGAGACACAATCTTACATCACTCCCATGGAGAGCTGATTTATTGTCTTCAGATGATTTCCTGCAATCCTGGAGAGCCGAAGAATAATTATTTAAGAAATGGCAGGAGAGCTGAAGTGTGAATGAAAAGGGAACGGGTAAAATATATTAAGCATGTGAGCCTGTAATTGGAAACGAACATGTTCAGGTGTTACAGAATGGCCAACCTTGAGCATGAAGAAACATGACAATGCTTGACCCGATGCTAAAGACTGTGAAGGAAAAGTGAAATCAACTGGTTGGAGCAATGAGATTTCCCACTGGGGCCCAACAGATGACAACTGATCAACCTGGAAACTTTCTGAACTTGTCTTGTTCACAACATCCATGCGCACTAGGAACTGCTTCAATCTTGATGGGCATGGATTGATACGGATTGACACATCCAATGATGGTAATACCTAGAAAGATAAAGTAGCCCTGGTTAGTCTGCCATTAACATCAACAATATTGAAATACAGCCACGCACACAAAAAAGTGTTCAAAGAAAATAAAATAATAATTAGAATTTCAGAGAACCAATATGATCAAATCACAGGCAGAAACCATTAATCTTTTGTCTTCAACATCACACCTGTAAATTATAATGTAAACGTAGAATGCGGTAGTTCATGGTACTCGATGTGTCTGTCATCTCATAATATATTGCTATGTACAGGGAAACATTTCCTGGAGCAGCAGCTCGGAGCCAAAGAGGCCATAACAAGGGACTTTCTCCTTGACATGAAGTGCCCTGCAACAGAAAAAACACAACACATACTGACCTGATAGTGATACCAACCGGGCATAAATTGCCATAGAAAGAAAATGATTCACTAACCTCTGGAAACATGAATAGTGCTCGAGACGTCTTGGAAGGATTAGCATGTAAACCACTTCGCTCAGAATCTATCTTCTTTTCAAGGCAAGCGGGAAATCCAATGTTCAAACTGTCTTGAGTTCCAATATTTAGGAATCTAGGATGACTGATCTTCATTTTCAGATTCTGCCATGGTATAACACAGATACATTGTATGTTAGATGGGAAAACTTGACCATTACTATTTAATAACATGAATGCATTTGGGGTCTATCTTTTAGTCATGTACCAAGGTAAACCTAAGTACTCAGACAAGGTTGATTAATCACCCAGAGGTCCTAGATCAAGAATCAGACTACCTTAATTTTAATTGTGTAGGCACACACACAAGCTATTTTCTAGATAACAACAAAAAGAAAGTGAAACCATTTATACTACTGATGAGCATACAACGATGGCCATAACTGACCTTTACAGGAAGTTCTGACTGGTTCCTCAATTCCAAGACAAGTTGCTGTAACTCGCCTGCATATGCCACTTTAGGTAGATGCCGAATGAAGCCCTGAAGCTTGGGTAGATTCTGTGCATGGAGGAAACTATAATGAATAATCAAGTTCCTCCAACTTAGTCTCAATGGAGAATTTAAGAGGATGAAGAGAGGGAGATGTGTACTTTGATCACTACAAACTTCAAGTTATCACTGGGAGAAGGCTTAGCTTTTGTCCTCCTCCTTGTAACTTTCCTCTTTGGAAGATGATCCTCGAAATTATAAAAACCAACCACTGAACCAGACAACTTCCACCTAACTCCAACAACTTTTAGAGCACCTTCCACTCTGGGGGTAACTGTGAGTTGTACCTGACAGTGAACGTGTTGACTATTTACACAAATCCCAAAGATAACGACAACTGATAGAATATCATGACAAAATATGACAAGAACATAAGGAAGTTATACATGTGGTCAACTGTCATTGGCATAACCGCCCTTTGGCAGTCAGGATAACCCAACATGACATAGAAAGATGATGTATGACCAATAATAATGTTACAGATGCTGACAAGTAATCATAGAGCTAGTATATTCAGTCCTGGTTTCTTTTTCTAGTGCGCTCAGATGTCAGTACAGGAAAACACATTACTTACCACATTTGTTTCACCAGATCCTAATGAAAAGTCGACCTCAGAGGAAGTAAATGCAGAAACTTCAGAGACATTATCCCTGCAACAACCGAGCCAAAAACCACCTCAGCAATTCCAAGCTAAAGGACAGAAGAAAATTGTCGAAGAACATTTCAAGTCAGTTGAAAGGTTCTAAGGTTTGAAATAATACAGAACCTGTAAGTTCTTTTCAGTAAGAACATGCTTACCCGCTAGTTGTTTCAATTTGTTCATTAGTCTGAAGTTTGGTGTCAGATATATCTGCAGCACCTGCATCACCACAGCGCATAGTTTACCAAATTCTTATAGATCTAGTTAGATTTTCACTAAACACAGAAAGCAGTATAAACTGATAATAAATGTAAACAAAAGGTAAAGACTTGCCAGATTTTGTTTCATCAGATCTAGCAGAGTGCTCGCATATTAATGAAACACCCGTGATTGAGATAGAGATATGAAGAGGGTTTCTGAATTGAACATCAACCTTTATTGCTTCTGCAAATTGAGAACATACATATCTATGATATAAATTTACGGTGAAAATAAAACCTGCTCTATCATCTCTGAAGGGAATACCTTTCGGTCATGTGTATATATTGAATAGAATATGTAGATCTATTAGGCCCCAAGAGAAAATTTAAAGACCAAATACAGAAATCAAGAAATCTATCTGTTTTAGTTTCCAAAGTCCAAAACCAACAGGGTAGTGAACCACCAACAAACAGTGTCTGTTTCTAGTCTTTACACAGATCCTAAGGAGATGCTTTCTTCATAGAGATTGGATAAGCCAATCATCACATTATGTTAAACACTGTCTTCAAGTAAAATGACTATATATGTCAACACCAAAATATGATGACGATAATGAAGACGATTACCTCAATCCATAATCAATATAGAATACACTACCATATGCAGCACTCATAATGTTTGGAACTAATTCCAGGACACGTCAATAACTGATATGAAGAGAATATAATCAACCGCAAAATATGCATTTTTCGTAAAACTTAAGAAAAGAATGTTCCAAAAACAATACAATAGTGAGTAATCTAAATATTCAATAGCTAAAGTACTTTTATCTGCATACCTCCTGCTACACAGACGTTCGAATCTTTAAGTTTTTTGGGGATAAACCTTGACTGTAACTCCAGCCAGTTAGTCCTGACAGTAGGTAGGGACGGAACCATTTCTTCCTCTAATGAGGACCACAAACTCTCCTTAATACTAGTCTGGAATGTTTCAAAAGCAACAAATCAACCGCCAGGCCCTTTAGCACAAACCATACCCGTTACAGTTACAAAGAAAAAAACACATGGCAACTTATGCAAAATGAAGGATGAGTAATAGTTAACCCTCAAGCCTGGGAATCATTCTGCCAAGCTCGTTTGAGAAAGACAACAAACTGTTTTGCAATCACACAGCTATATAATGAAATTTATAGTCATATATCTGCAAGCTAGTTTTCCCAATTATTAAAAATAGGGAGTTGGGTCCTACCTTCTATCAGTGGTGGGTTCCAAAAACTACTAAACGTGAAATACACACACATGTGCGCAAAAAAGTCGATTTGGCACCACTTTGTCCTCATAGGCATCACCTACTTCTTATGGTACCACCCACAGTTTAACAACTTGGGTGGTACCAAATGGTAACCTAGGAGAAAAAAGATAGTACTTGTCAGCCCTTTATGGCTATATTATTTTTTCTAGTATGTTTTTGGGTATTTTTTATTCTTTTAAGCCTTTTAGATTTCTCTTTCCATTTCTTGGTAATACACAAGAAAAATGACTAAATGGGGACAACCTTGGTACAGTATCAATAATGAATGGTGGTGGAAGTTACGACCATAGCTGCAATTGCTACGGGTTGCCAGTCCAGTAATAACAAGGAAAAGTTATGAAGGGAGGATGTCAATTGTGGCAGTGACATCAGCAGGCCTCTTCTACCAATTTTGGACATAAAGAAGCATGTGCATGTACGAAGATAAAGGAATATTTTTATGCCAATGAAATCAATTGTTAAGTAATTCTTGATCTACAGATGTAAAATTTTGCAATGTGTGAACAAACAGAGAAATATAAAACACATGATGAGTAAGAGATTTCGAGAACTATAAGCAAACTGCAAGCTTCAGTAGTGAAACATTTGACATTGTTGAACTTACAGCTGAAGGTGATCC
The DNA here is from genome assembly GCA_036897745.1 of Erodium moschatum. NCBI lineage: Eukaryota > Viridiplantae > Streptophyta > Magnoliopsida > Geraniales > Geraniaceae > Erodium > Erodium moschatum. The sequence continues at coordinate 8,487 of JAYMSV010000780.1, read as the reverse complement.
ATATGTTCTATGATCTTCGTAAAGAACCTTAAGTGATGAGAGATTGATAACAGGAAGCTGCAGTTTTGATACATCAAATACTTTGCCGGTTTTCTGTATCAACCAAGAGAGAAAGCAAGAAAAAGAAAGGAATGTTAACATCAGTGTAAGTTTGTTCACTGCACTCATTCTAAAGAAAAGGATTGACACTGGAACAACCACCGCAATCTTCCTGCATATCAATCTTACAAAACTTGAGCTGGCAATTGGACATGGTTAAATTGATAGATATTCAACTAAATTCAGAGAAACTAATCTTGGCACCTTCTATCTTATAAGTTGTGATGTTAGAACAATTTCTTCATATAATCTTCTATTTGGCTCATGTCACAAGGATCAGATAAGGCACATACAAGTTAACTGAGCTATATCAATAAAGAGAAGACTTAATGATAACCTGAACAATTTGGAGAAAGTCCCTGAGGAATAACTCCTGTGTTATCTTGGATTGATGACTGCAGGACAGGATTTGCAGCATATGTGCCACAGCCACGTCATCCATTCCCAGAGAAGCATACCATCTGAGTCAAAGAAGGTTACTTCACCATCAATACCAGAACTGAGACGAACATTTCAGGCAAGCTACGACTGCATTATAAGAAAACCGCATAACTTACTGTCCAATGTGGAAATGGACATGATCCTTTATGAAGCTCCACATGGTTCCTTTAAATACAGAAACTGCACTCCTATATGTACGAATCGCGTGTTTAATCTGGAGAGCATAAGCCGGAGGTTTTCAAAGAATGACAACATTTAACAAGCTAGATGCAAGTTTTTCACATTTTCTTTATCATATGGGTACCTGATCACATCTTCGATAACGATCACCAGAAAGGACAAGATGAAATCCATACTTGCGCAACATAGATGGTTTGGAAAACAAGTAGCAATAAGATGCTTGTTCAAGCATTACGGCTGAATGCAAAAGATCCTAATTTTTTGAAGTTGCCGAGAGAAGGAAAGGAACAATCAATACCAATAAATAGTAATTAATTATACAATGAAGATTGTTAAATTTAAAGATTTTGCTACATATAAAGGCTCGAGCCTTAAACTTTAAGAGGATACAACATTTAAAATTGGGCTACTCATATGGCCAAACTACCCTTATAAGTTGGATTTGGCTTTTGCCTTTATATTTATATTTATTTTTCTACCTCATAGTCATAGCAATGAGTACTTTACTCTTGGACACAACCCCTCACTTGGGAACCTCGAAGGTCTTTCATTTCTATATAGGCATGATATGTGCACAATTTCCAACTCTCTTCTACATATCTAGGCATTATTGTTCTAGATGTGTCATGGATGCGGATAGGGGAGGGAGCCCAGACAACATGAATTTTGCTTCTATGTATGGACTGAAGATCACACGGGGAGGAACACAAACATGCCAGGGCCAAATCCAATCTGGTCTTATACCAAGCTAAACTTTAATTTTGGGCTACACATAAAGCTTGAACTCCCATACTAAAAAATCAACCTTAATTATTAGTTGGATATAGTGTTTGCCTATATACATAGTTTTGTTTGTTTCTCCTAGCAATTGTGACTTAAACCCCTGACAAAGATGATGGCACATTTTATTCTCAACAATTGGGTATACCTCACCGCAAATACGAAAGTAAACACTAGCCGCCTCTTTATAGAGATCTCTTGCCTTCAACATTTCTACCCACCAAAGGCCACACCTTACTGAAAATTTCTGATCAGATGATCCCAATTTCTGCACAAATAGCAATTTAATAAAGTGGCCACTGTTGTCAGCATGTTATTTGTAGCTGCTTTAACTTAATTCAGAAAATTATAGAAGAATTTGCCAGGCCAAGAATTTATGTATGAAAATAAGCAATCAGTCATTTATTTTATTTTATCAACTATATGCACCAAGATTTGGACTCACCTTGCTTATTTAGAAGCAGGGGAGCACCAAACTTTTGATTCTTATCTAGACTTAAGATTGATGTACCATGGGTCTCAAGACCTCCTTTAACTAGAAAGGAGCTATAACTTTGCCATTTAACCCCCCACCTCGAGAAAGAGGCCTAACATGAGTTGGGAGAAAGAGATAGTAAAGGAGGGAGAGATACCGCTGCTGGGACTTGAACTTGGTCCCAACTCCCAACTTCAAGTGCTTGTCCAACTAGCATTTATGGAAGTACAAACTGCCTTTGTTCACATGCAACTCCAATTTGATTTTCTACATTCTCACAACTTATAAATCCCAGCCATAGCCCAATTGATTACAAACAAGATTGCTCATATTATCTTCTTTTGGGGGGGGGTTCAATATATATGCTTAATTTTCTTTCTCATAAAAAAATTAAGTAACAAAGTGCAAGAAATATACCAATACCCATCATGAAGTATCTAAGTTCAATGTTATTTGATTTCTCATAAAATTTTAGAAAACAAGTATACATACTGTATAAGTAGTGAATGCAGTTTCCATGCAATACTCTGCATCCTTTCTTGATTGATCCAACATGAAATACGTAAGCCCCATCATTTCCTGCAAGAACAAGCAAGATAATAGGAAAACTGGCTCCAAGATACATAGAGAGGGAGAAAAGGGAACAATAAGATGCGCAAAACCAGGATTAACATCTCTGCAAAGCAAATGCTACATTGGGCAATATATGATTCAAAAGGCCACCTACCGTATTATGAGAAAATCCATGAACATGACCACTTTAAAAGAAAAGTTAGAAGCTACCTGTATGCCAGCATAGCGTTTCCAGGCTTTATCAAGTTTGTAATCAGTGGATATTAAGCGGTAGTTTGATAGTGCAAGTTCATAATCTCGTAACATGAAAGCATAGTCACCTAAAACCCTAATTTGAGATTCAACAGAGCTATAGGTATACCTGCATCAGTATACATGAAATAAATTCATAAATGGAGAAACATAAGCATGTGGTATGACGGATATAGAGAAATATCAGCAAAACATATACCGACCCATTGGTAGCATCTGGTGTTTCTTCTTTCCCCTTTCTCCACCATAAGTTTTTAATTTGGTTTCTAAAACCTTTCCTTGTTGCAGCAATCTACAAAGAATGGGATGACAAAGAGAAAGAAAACCATAAGAAAATTAGAAAGATTTGAAAAACAAGCTATGTCTGGAATAATTATTTTTGATGATTATGATTATTTAAAAAATCTTACTCTGGTAATCAAATAACATTCTTAAGGTTACCTTTATAAACTGGTGCCCCTATAAATGTGAAGCTTTTATTTATAAATTAGATATCTAAAAAATTTTATCGAACATGTTAGAGTTTAGCTTATTTCCAGTTACAAGTATTTCTTATTCCTAGTTTAGTTTCCTACATTGCTTAGTATTTGTATTTCCTATTTAGCATAGAGTTAATCCCTGTATAAAGGCATGCTCTCATTGTATTGAAAAACAAGAATCATCAATAATATTTTAGAATTCAACAGATGAGATAACTCTATCAATCATAATATTGCAATCCACATACATGAACACAGAGAGGTGTTGAAGATATGTTACCTGCTGATTGAGTATACGAATTTTCTGCTCCATGTATGGAATGATGTGTTTAGATGATAGGTTTTGCATTACATCTTTTATCTGTATCCAAATTGGATATCATGATCAAAAAAGTTCAAGGAAGCACAAAATGTGAATCATAAACTACTAGTAGCCTTTTCAACACATTAACTTAGCTAGCAATTCGAAAAGCAATTTATTACTTCATCCATATCATCCTTGTTGAGGAAACGACCAAGATGGTGACTAGGTGAAACATCGGGCATCTGTCAAAAGTAGACAAGACTATTGCCTCAACGAAATGACTTAGAATAAGTCAAATCAACATCAACAAATATCTAATTAGAAAATGTGAAAAGAGGAATAGTCGTAGAGAGCAACTCACATAAGGAGCCCAAGGATTATTTTGACGTTCTGCCAAGTCATTTTTGGATGAATTAATGCAGAGTAATTGACATTCATAGCCAAATGTATTTCTCATTTCTGATAAAATCTTCATTGCCCTGTCCAAAAGGAGAGGAACAATCCAGTCATTGCTGTCTTCAATCAAAAGATATAGATTTACTTCATATAAACATGAAATGGCACATGAAGTACGCAGGAAGTGCAGCTAAGCTACAGAGGGATTGTGAGAGAAAAAAGGAAGATTATCAAAGTTCATCATGCCATAACCCATAATAGAGTGGGAAGGGATTTGATTTTTGTTCCTTCAACAATAACCCACTCACATTGCTCACGCTTATTTTATCCTCATGCCTTTTCTTTGTTGTTCTATAAATATTACAAGGTCACCTGCTTATTATTTTAAGGAATCAGTCTTTTCCTTCCTTGTGCATTTGAGATCTCAAACTTTATTTCTAAAGAATCGTTTGCCTATAAAATATTAAAATTATATAAAAACCATGACATTATATAATCTCCTTGCTTCAAGGGTTTCATCTTTTCCTACTCTTAGTGGTGGAGCCCAACACTACACTAAATTATATCCTATTTAGGAGACATACAACCTTTAGCCTATGAATGTATATGAAAAGTGAAAAATATGACTATAATTTACATGAGTGTGCATGTATTTTAGGCATACAAGTAAAAATAACTACAATTTATCGAAATAAACAAAATTGTATGCATAATGATCTGTAAATAAGGTACTCATAATCTTTCCAAAATGAGTTGGCAGAACGCTAATTCTACTTAATGGTAAAAAAAATTCAACATACCATACTGTAATCATCACTTTCTAAATTTTATTTCTATCATACTGGCATGTTTAATGTTGAGTTTCAAAATATAAAAATATTATTGATATTCTTAGTGATCAACTCATATAGATGATCCCTTTGTATAGGGGAGAAACCTACACAAACTAGGAAATATACTAACATAACTAATCGAAATAGGTATAGAAATTGCCTAAATACTGTAACTTCTAACACTTACGAAATGTATCCCCAAGTTATACAAAGTAAAGTAGGGAGATGTTCCATGTACATAACAATTTCATTTCCTCACTGTGCTAAATACAATGCATATTTCTCGTTTTGTGTCAAACCATCTCATTACAGGCCTACCTTTCCCAACTAATAAAAGGCAACCATAATAAAGAAATAAGGCTATAAATCAAATAATATGACTACCAAATTGTAACTTATTTGCCACCAATACAATCGCATACTTAAGATGTATGATGGTAAAGAGTCACTATACTTCTCTACGAGGCATTACCATGAACTAATAGACTTCATCACAACAAGGAAAGCTCTACATGAAATAATATACTTGATTCACTGTAAACAGTGTTGACCGCCAATATAACGCCATGCTATTATCATTTTTGAGATCAAGGCCATGCTATGAATACATAATAGTTAGTAACAGAAAAGGAAACAGCACTGTACTTCTCTGTAGTGCCTTCCTGGTTATCATGCAATAGCAAGTAATGCTTCAAAACTTTTGGGTCCATTACACCATCACTAAGAAGAGATGGAAGACTGTTGGTATTAAAAAGGTCAATAAATCGGTTGATAGGATATTCATCCTTTGAAGAAACAACCAAAAAACCTGCATTTCGTATGAGAACAAAATTAAATCCGCATGAATTGTAAATCATCAAGTCTTAAAGTTTTGGAGGGTAGACACCCAGCAGTGGCCAGTAAAATACAGAATCTTACATGCCACAGGATGGTCAAATGCTTCATGATCTGAAAAGTTCAAACTCCGTACAATCTCTTTATTGAAAAACTGAAACCATGACGGCAGAATTGCAGATTTGGAGCCTGAATACATGAGCAACTACATATCAGGCTCAAACATCTTGAATGTGCAACATTAGCGGTCAAGCCAAAACAATCTCATCCAACTTTCAATTAGGCATGTGAAATGCTACATCAGGGGCCGGATGCTGTTCAAAAACTAACATCATTGGTAGAGAACCAAACTTCTACATTCCAGTGTAGAGCCCAAATTCAGTTTCCGTGAAGAGTAAAATGGCATAAGACCCATATAAGGGGAAAAAAAACAAGAAATGGATATGACTTACTAGAAAGTAAGTTACTAACTGGAGGTTGCTCTGAAGACAAATCCGAAAAATCCTTCTCCCCTGCGTGAGTGATAACCCCTTTTAACCTTGCCTTTGCTACCTAGTAGTGCACAACACACACCCATACAACAGTGAGGGGAGCTAGTAGAATAGAACTCATACACAAACAATATGCACGTAAACCCATACAGACCCCCTTGTGCACATTTGCTGATCTCAAGATAAGCAAAAATAATACACTAACATTTAACAGAATCAAAGTTAGAGAATCTTCTATGATTTCCATTTTGGGACATTCAAAACAGCTTCCAATTGGATAATTACATGCTAAGCATTGGGTGAAAGGCGAAAAATGAAATGGAACAGTGACAGTATGTATCCAAGCTTCTGTATACAGATTCTAGTCTAGAGCAGTAGAAATTGTGTGGGATGAGTAAAGGGTTTTAGTCAAGTACCTCCAAATTTGGTGTCCGAATATCCGCTGCATTGAACAATCGCAGCTTGAATTTCTGAAGCCTGTAGGGCTGATCATTTGCCGTCCTTACAGGCACTGCAACAAAACGCAAACAATCAGAAGTCACAATGCAGATACACATACATATATGATAGAGAAAAAATGTGGATTTTGAGTTTTCACCGTCGATGTTGTTGAAGACGCAGAATGGGCTGATCAACTGAACGAAAGAGAGGCTATTCTTGCGGCAAGCTTCTTCGACCAGTGGGGTGGCGAGAACCATCACCACCGGACTGATCTCCTCCAACAGCATTCTCCCGAGTGGGGTGTTCGCCGGATCCACCATTTTCGCTGCCATTGTACTGCTACGCCTGGTATCGAGCCTTCTTCTTCTTCTTCTCTCGATGCGCGACTCGGTGGCCGGCTCGACTCGACTCGGAGAAGAGAGGACTCGTCGGTGATGCGATCTCCGGAATTTTGTCGATGGAGATTTGGAGAATAGAACGACCAGAGAGAGATCGTTGGGAAGATAATTGGGATTTCCAGACATGCCATTTATGGCCCATTTAACAATAACTGGGCCTCCAGATTCACCTTAGGCCCAAATCGAGCCTTTAGATGAACCTATCCACAACAAAGCCCCAAAACAACGAACTTCCCCTTCTCTCTAGTTACACGGTACTTAATTTGGAGCAGGGGTCTCAAGGTTTGGTTGACCGGTGTGGGCATTGAAAGAAATAACCTATCGAAGATATATGATAATGTAAAAAATTTCATCGTTCCGACCTGGTGGTAGATATCTTATTGATTATTAATCGGGACGGTCAACGATCAGTCATCGGAACTAGGGATCGCAAAATGTCAACGGGGATTTTGATCGGAAGCGGGGCGGGGGCGGGACAAGCAATCCTCGCCTCGCGCCCTACTATGCCATGCTACTAATAATTATAAATAAACATTATTTGTCGATGATCTATGCATGTTAGAAAGTTTGAAAGACATATAATTTCTTGTGTTTCACATATAATATTTGCTTATTTATATTTTATATCTGAAAAGTCGAAAGTTTAGCTCGAATATGTCAAATAGTGATTTTTGCTTATTTCACTAACTTATTAATAAGATATTTGTTTGATATGCATTTTGTTTGAAAGTATAGATTGAGAAATATTGGATAAATTTTATTTGATTTCAAGAATGTGCATTTTATTTGGGGCAAGAACGAGGCAAGAAATCTTCGTCCCAACGAGACAAAAACGTAGAGGGGTCAAAGCGGGGCGCGGCGGGATACAGGCGGGGGGGGGGATGGGGGAAGGGGGCAAGACATAATCGGGGCGCGGGTACCACACCCCAAACTCGCCACATTGCCATCCCTAGTTTTAACCAGGTGAACCAAATTAGTTTATGTTTGGTAAAGACGATGGAGAAGAAGGTGAGAACAACAGACGATCGGTGACAAATGGTAGATGAATCTATTGTCACCGCAACGTCGGGCGGGGGCAGATCGAGGAAAGCGACGTTGGAGCTAATTTGAGGACGGAGGAGAAACTAATAAGGAAAGTTGTATCATAGAATGAGAGAAATGTATGAATAAGAATAGTTTAAGGTTACGGTCGTTAGCGAAGGTTGGGTTGGATTAGATACAAGAGAAGATGGGTAAGAGTTTATACATGGTATGTCATTTGACTTGGGCCTAACCATTTGTTGTATTTTACTAAGTTAAACCAAGTATTGTATATATCTTTCTAGTTTTTCTTCGTTATCTCTTATTCTCTTTATTTTTTTTTAGAATAAAAAGCAGACTTCATTTATAATTAAGAGGAATCAGTCATTATATGAAGGGCGATGGCCGCATGACCGCTAGCTGCGAATCGTACCATATGGTCCCGATTATAGCTTTGAGAGACAGAAACGTAAATACTAGAACATAAATGT
>JAYMSV010000779.1:0-15042 GCA_036897745.1 Erodium moschatum | reverse complement strand
TCAAAAGTCTTGGTTTCAGAAGATGGAATGTCTGATGTTTTTTTATCCGGAGAACCCAATGGATTGTTACGAATAGAACGAACAAGCATGACCTCCTCTTATTGAATTGAGTTTTGATGTAATTCTGTGAGATTTATACGAGGAGACGTAGGGTTAGGGTTGGGGGCCGGTCAATTATTTTGTGGGTAACCGACATGTTTTCTGGCGAGATATGTTAATCAGCCTCATCGGGATTCATGAGTAATTAAAAGGAGAGAGAACGAGTCTGTTTCGGAAAGCACCCACTCATTCAGGACATGGCGGGACCATCCCCGCCCTACTATTTTGTTTCAAGTTTTTCCTTTGTTCCGACGTTGGTTCAGAATCCATCCCATAAAACTTCGAAACTCTACTTCATGCGGCCTCAAGTCTCTAAGATAGTCACCGATTTATTTATGGCAGTTCGTTTCGGACCCGACTTGTCATGTACAAGGAAACATTACAGGGCTACCTTATCTATAGTAGGCGACTTCAAGAGAAACAAGCATAATAATCGACATGCTGACTTCTCAATCTTTCTTTTGCTTTTATCGTCGATCAGACATATGTCGCTTGAGGTCCTAAGTCAACCGACATACTGGATTCTCATAACGTATGTAAGGGAAGACGGATTTTCGGTGTAGCGTTCTCTTGTAATCGCTCTTACACATTAATAGACCATTATTTTCTTCAAATACCTCATTGATCGATCCTCGATACTTTGAAACCTACAGAAATGCTCAGTTAATAAACATTAATTACCATTTAACCGAAGATAATTACACTACCGAAACGGCAAATCTAACCGAAGCTTTGATGAAACGGCGTCGTTTCCAACACCCCGTACCCTCCGTCGATCCCTGGCACGACACTACGCAGATTAGTCACCGCGGAGGAGTCCAGATCATTCTAGAACCAACCATACATCCAGAAGAACCATCAGAGCTTCCCTAAAGCGGATCTGCAAAAGCTCCGATCAGCTCCACCACTACTATACCTTGCTTGGTTCTTCAACATCAATCGAAGTTGAAAAGTTCGCATCTGGGTTTTGCTCTGATCATCTTCAGCCTCCGATTTCAGGTACCCTTTTGCTCTGATGGGTCATCGGAAGTTTTGGGTTTTGTTTCTTCCTTGGTTTCTAGCTTATTGACCTGAAACTGAGTGTGAATCATGCTTTTTTTTTGTGTGATACTGGATGTGTTAACCTAATACCGTTGTTGGGTTTTAGATTTGAGGGTTGGGTCTCGATTGTGCTGTAGAAAATCGTTATATGAGCTTGCCCATTTGTGTGAGTTGAGCATAAACCCTTTTCAGCTCAGTAAAACCTAGTGCTGAATGGGTTTTAGAAGGAAAGGTGCTTCCTTTTTGTTTGTTTGTTTGCTAGTTCGGCTGATTCATGTGTAAGTTGTGGAATGTGGTTAGTGGGCATATCATAGTAGATGGAATGCTGAGCTTGGAGTGGATGCTTTGGTGTCTAGTGTTCTTATCGTCCCATGGTTGAATCAGCAACCTTTGATTTGGGTAGAGGAGGGAAAAAAATGTGGGTGCACTTTCTGTGACAGTCTTTGAGTTTGTTCTTGTTGGCATTCTCACATATTGATTGACAACTATAAGGCGTCTTCAGTTATGGAGCGTAGAGTTTACTTTGGGACCTTTTCCTTCCGTGGGTTTCAATTCGTTTTGTGTGTTTAGTAACTCATGCGTCCCACTAGTTGTCTTTGAAGTTACCACTCCCTCCATCCAAGACATGTGTTCCATCTACTTCTTAGAGGGTATTAACTATAAGGAGAGTTAGTGTTTCCTTGTCCACGACATGCCCCCGTGATCTTCATGTCCTATCCTAGCGTACTTGTGATTAACTAAAGCTAAAGATGTTGTTGGTAATTCATATCTAGCTAGCTTCCAACATAGGAATTGGGGCATCCGATCCTAGAAAGCAGGACACTTATTTTGGGATGGATGGTGTATTCTTTAATGAGTATGAATTTCATAACGAAGCTAGTTTTAGTTGCATTATCTGGATGGTATTGAGTGAGTGCATGTTCCGTGTTTTAGGTTTTGTTTGCTATCCAATTAGCATGGCGGATCAGTACTCTAATGAAGGTTCAAGTTCAAGCAATGCCCCTGGGGAAGGTTCTGTTTCAACTGTTGAGCTCAACATCAAAACTCTAGATTCACAGATATATACTTTTCAAGTGGAGAAAAATGTGAGTACATTTTAGTTGCCTATATTCCTATATATTGCATGTTGGAAAACTATCTGACAAACATGAAATGTTTTGAGGCTTGCATATCTCTAATGTACTTGTATAAATAAACGTTCTCTTATAGAAATGTATGTTTTCTGTCCTGAGAAATTCAGATGCAAGTTCAATTGTTCAAGGAGAAAATAGCTTCCAAAATTGGTGTCCCCGTTGGTCAGCAAAGGTTGATTTTCAGAGGAAAGGTCTTAAAAGATGACCATCCTCTTTCTGAGTACCGTATCCTTATGTTCCTGAATGTGTCGTGCCCTTCTTGTTCTGTTTGTAACCGATCCTGAGAAAAGATAAAATTGTTAATCTATTTTAGACTGCATAAATTTGGTGTTCAGAAATCTTTATTTTTATTTTTTATTAATGATCGATATGATTTGCCTTACCCACCTGAACTCAACTTTTATTACTTAATATTAAGATCGTAATCCCTTAACGATATGAAGATGTGGAAAATGGACATACACTACATTTAGTTGAAAGGCAGCCAACTCAGCCACAGCCCTCATCTGGAACGGGCTCTGGAGGGACAAGTGAGAATAATGGCAATCGAGGTATAAATTTGCTGGCTTAGTTTCTTGTGCAGTATATCAAGTTCTAGATGTTTCAGTTGAAATTATATCTCATGGGCTAAATAGATAATGCGAGTGTTTCAGGAAATGATGCCAGCACTGGTGCTCCTCGTAATCGGGTCGGGCAAATTTCGCACAGTGTAGTTCTTGGGACCTTTAATGTTGGCGAGCAGGGGGAAGGCATTGTTCCTGATCTCTCTCGGGTTGACTTCTCTCCCCTATGATGAACTTCATTAGACTTTGGATGTGCGTTAACATTTCAAAGTTATACTTTATTGTTATGCATGTAGGTTATTGGAGCAGTTTTGAATTCTATTGGAGTTGGTGGTCAACCTAATGCTACTACTGGCACTCAAGCTTCTAATTTGGTGAGTGTTTCTATCCTATAATGACTTTATTATGTGTGTTTACATACTTAAGACTTAATTTCATGCACGAAGAAGGCATTCCCTCTTCTATCCTAGTTTTGTTGTTTCTGGTTTTTTATTCTTGCATTTGAGTTTGTGTGATTTTTCTCGTTCTTCATTGTTCAACATTATTGATACTACCAGTGAGATGAATTATTCCTAAATTTTCTCATTGGATGTTGAATCCTCTCTCTCATCTTCCCTGTTTATTAATTTGATGAACATGTTAGTTGCCGACTGCAGGGCATCTTTTCCAATGAAAACCTTATTTTGAGTCTATGGCTCCTCTTCCTTTCCTTGTTTATTCATTTTTCCTTTTCAGGTTGGGTTTTTTCTTTCTTCAAGTTTTGATATAGCTTGTTCTTCACTCTTTATTCGATAATCTCGCATCTTTTTTAATCTTTTTTGTATGTATGATTCAATATTGGTAATGCATTCAGCTTCTATTTGGTTACTCCTCAGCAACTTCAGAAATCCTAATATCATACTAGTGTTTTATTTATCATTGCAAACCTGTTAAATTGTTTTTCTGGGTTCATTTTTATCGTACGGTTGCTATGCATATTAATTTTGGTACATAATCAACCAAGCTACAAAAAAATGCAGTATGATGATTGATCTTCTAGATTTGTGATTATCTATTATGCATGGTTAATGATTGTATCTTGTGATTTTACAGCCGAATGCTTCTGGTCAGTCTAGTCAAGGAAATGAAACAGATGGGACACGCGGTAATGTTGGGGGTCAGAACCATGTGGGAAACCAGCCACAGTCTGGACAGGGAGCTCAATTATTCCAATCTTTTGCTCAAGCTTTGCCAATCCCTCTAGCTCCAACCATTCCTTCAGTTAACGCGGTGAGATAATCTCACACTATATTTTTATTTCTGATGTTCTCATGTCTTTTCTTTCGTATTGATTTCATCTTTTCTGTTCCAGCCAATTCCTGATTCCTTAAACACACTTTCCGAGTTTATGAATTCCATGGAGCAGTCCCTGTCACAGAATGGTAATAACTCTAAAATAAAGGAGATATATCGCTTCACAACATAGGCCATGGATAACTGGCTTTCGTTTATGCAGGGTATCAGCCACATTCATCTTCAGCAAATACTGGAGATCGACCAAGAGTGGAATTACCTTCTAATGCACGAGGGATGGCCACGCCTGAAGCATTAGCCATTGTTCTGCGGCATGCTGAACGCCTTCTTAGTGGTCAAGCTATTTCAGCATTATCTGTAAACACTAAATATCTGAATCCTTTATATTTACATCACCTCCAATATTTCCCCTTATTTTCTTGTTCTTCTCTTTTACCCCTATTGTGATGTTCAATCTTGATATCTGCATTGCACATTAAAACCTGCTTGTGCACCAGCACATGTTATTCTGATTTTTTGACACATCATATAACATAACATGATAAATTCAATTGCATAGCTATTTCATTATAGAATTAATTGTGTATAATTTTTTTATCGTACAATACATATTGTACAAGTTACACAACTCTGGAGATTTTTGTATTTGACGAGTCATATATGATGTGGCATATAAGTTTGTTCATAGGGGTAACTCTTATAGCCCTTCAAGTAGATGGTATGTGATTTGTCTTTCTGGTTTTTTACATTTAAGATCTTCGGTCACAATAGAAATTTGATGTTAACCCTACCCGTTACCCTATATATTCTGATTATGTTCTCTCTGTGATTTATTGTGAATTTGTAGCACATTGCGGGGCGCTTAGAGCAAGAAGGAGCATCTACAGATCCTACTACTAGGGGCCAGATTCAGACAGAATCTGTGCGAGTAGGACTTGCAATGCAACATTTTGGTGCTCTTCTTCTTGAGCTTGGGCGTACTATTTTAACGCTGCGAATGGGCCAATCTCCTGTATGTCGTAATGCTTTCTCTATTCTCAATTTAAGTTTGCATGCGCACACGTGTTTTGTGTGTTAACTATTCTTGCTATTTTGCAGGCAGAGTCAGTTGTGAATTCTGGGCCTGCAGTTTACATATCTCCATCAGGGCCAAATCCTATAATGGTTCAGGTTTGTCTTTATCAATTGCTTATGCATGGTTGATTCATTGAAGTTGAATCCTAGGAGACTGCTTATAATGTAGGGTATAGGAAGTAATCTAGGTATTGTGAAATATTGTTATCAGTAGAATAGAGGAGACCGTCTTCCTCCTTACATGAGATTAAATAATGTACGCTGATTTGCTACCGTATGGAGACGAAATGTAGACTTGAATGCAAGAAATTAAAAATGGAACGAAAGAGTTACTGACAGGGGACTTAATCTTTAGATAACTTTATAAGCCACCTTTATTTGGTCTGTTAAGTTATTTGGGCTAAGACAATGTACGTAATCTACTAATCTTGTATCTGGCTTCAATAGTACTAGTTATGTTTAAATAGTTAAAAAAAACACGATTCAGTTGCCTAAATGAATTATTTACAGATCAAGCGTGCACAGTATTAAGATTTTTGTTCATGTTATGCCATTGGGTACGTATCGACTTATCCTTATGGTATATTTAACATACTCATCATTAGGCATCTTCAATCATTCTGCTGTGTTAGAATCCTTTTTATAGACCTTAGTAACTTGAGAATAATAACACGTGTTCTTCTATTTTTAACATGACCGAATCTGTTGGCCACTTAAGTTGTGGACTGCTAAAGTGATTGACCTTTTCCGGTAATCTGTTGGCTTTACTTGATGATATTGTACGCATTTTTGCAGCCATTTCCTCTTCAAACTAGCTCCCTCTTTGGTGGTTCTGCTGCTCCGAATCACATGCCTTTTGGCCCAGTTGCTACTGGAAATCCCCCAAGGCATGTGAACATACACATACATGCTGGTATGGATAAGTAGTTTAATTATTAATTTATTATCCTTTGATTTGTTCATGGTACAACTAAATGTAACTCCTTGCATTGCCAGGCACAGCACTTGCTCCTATGTTGTCAGCAGCTGGTGCCAGAACCAGTAATGGGGAAGGGATGCAAGCTGGACGTAGTAATACCGTTGTTCCTGGTGCAGCAGCTGTTCCATTACGTCCTACTGGTCCTGTGGTTTCCAATGCAGCAAACCCTGATCCACCATCTTCCGACTCTAATTCATCATCTGAAGCATCAATGAACTCACGGGTAGCAGCAATCAACTCATGGATTAGGGATATGGCTAACAACACGCAAGGTGATAATCTGGCTTCTTTGGGTTGGCGAAAAACTATTCATTTGGATTTTGGTTAATAATAATAATAATGTGTTGTTGAGTTCAATGAGATGCTCTTTGTAAACAGGTCAATCTCAGTCAACTGTTCAGAACTCTTCTGGGTGCATACCTGAAGGTCAAAAGGTATGCTGTGTGCAGGAATATGTGTCTCAGATTCTGTTTATTATTCTTTATGTGTTCGTATGGTGTAAGTGTTGGTTGTTACCAATCAAAGTTCCATTCTGAATCCAATTGAGTTAGTGATAATCAGCTTGGAGGATGCTCTTCAAACCCAAGAGATGTAGCTGGAGGCTCTCTTAGTTCTGGTGGAGAAAATACTGCAAGTTCCAGCAAGAAACGTGATATTGCTGAAGGTGACAAAGCTCTTCCTCTGGGATTAGGGCTAAGCCTGGAACGTAAGGTAAATTGATTCAGTCCGGTTACAGGGTATGGTAAACCGGGCTATCTTTGTGTAAATTCCTTTTCTAATTGCTGTTGGATTTTATTCGAAGCTGTTTGAATACTTGTGTCTGCATGCATATTTCTGCCTCCGTGTTTGATATTCTTCTACTATCTTGATGAGCTATATGATATATCTTGTTACTTTGTCAAGAATATATAGTTGTCATATGGATGAGAACTGGAGCAATGTCAATATAGTATTATATATAGCTGGAATGTCATAACTTCAGGAGCCGCTTCTATTATACTATGTCTCGGTTATGGCTTAAATAAATCACAGTTGACTAGTGTATATAGAGGCTGGTTCTATCTTATTTCCACCTTTTACAGAATTATTCACTAATTCTGATTAATGATTTGTACAGAAGCGAGGCAAGCAGGACAAGCCGTTAGTCAAGAGTGGTGATGGTGGAACAGCAAGTACTTCTCTCGATCAAACCCAGGAGTCTAGAGATGGTGCGCAACAGGTCTTGGAGGCTCTGGCAGCTTTTGGTCCTGTTAGGAATAGAACCAATGCAAGTGACCCACCTTCAAGGCAAGTGGAGTCTAGAGACGGTGCGCAACAGGTCTTGGAGGCTCTGGCAGCTTTTGGTCCTGTTGGGAATAGAACCAATGCAAGTGACCCACCTTCAAGGCAAGTGGAGGCTATGGATGGTAGGCCATTGGCAGGGCAAAATTCCAATGGCCAACTTGGTACGGTTATGTCTCAAGTTCTTAACAGCCCTGCTTTGGACGGTTTGTTGGGAGGGGTTTCGGAGCAAACCGGGGTTGGTTCTCCGAATGTGTTGAGGAACATGTTGCAGCAGTTTACACAAAGTCCACAAATGATGAACACCGTCAGTCAAATTGCTCAACAAGTTGACAGCCAAGGTATAGAAAACATGTTGGGAGGGATGGGAAGAGGTCAAGCTGGTGGCTTGGATTTGTCAGGAATGATCCAGCAGATGATGCCCATTGTATCTCGAGCGTTTGGTGGTGGAGCAGCCTCCTCACTTCCATCATTCCCAGCAGAATCTCTACAGAACAATCATGGCATTGTTGAACCCGGTGACC
The DNA here is from genome assembly GCA_036897745.1 of Erodium moschatum. Classification (NCBI taxonomy): domain Eukaryota; kingdom Viridiplantae; phylum Streptophyta; class Magnoliopsida; order Geraniales; family Geraniaceae; genus Erodium; species Erodium moschatum. The sequence continues at coordinate 7,055 of JAYMSV010000779.1, read as the reverse complement.
AAAATGCTCAGGTTTGTATACTCCTGCTAAGTTCTCTTCATTATTATTAGGGATAATTGCAAAAAAGTACCCTGAGATATTCATTATTTGCAACTTGTAGCCCTCTTCTTTGGTAATTGTAAAAAGAGGGTTCCAAGTTGCAAAAAGTGCCCTCAAGGTACTTTTTGCAATGATCCCTTATTATTATTATTATTATTATTAAGATAGAGTGATGGATAAAAGGCTTTTTTACTCGTAAATTACATTGTAACATCTTGTTTGCAACTTGAGTAGACTAAGAAAAGTCCTTCCTTTTCCAGTTTTAATCGCTTTATCTCGGTGATTTTTAGATAAATCTTGAAGATGTCGTCCAGACGATTGAAAACCAAAACCCACCTGAAGATATCTTCCGTGCAATAGCTCAAAGTGCAGTCGGGTTGTCTGGCAATGAGTTTGATATGGAAGATCTTCTGGATGAAATGCGCAACAATGAGGGTCTTGCCAGTGTAAGTAGCTTCGGTTTTCTAACTAGCAAAAACCTATTCGTGTTTGTAGCAATCCAAGTTCAGCCCATCTTTTGATTATTGATTTAAAGTCCTTCCTTCAAACACTTGACGTCATGGATCCGCTGCTCATGTACTCTGTATTTTTTCTCTGGAGCTTGTGCAGGAATATATAGAGATGCTTCAGCGTGATTTGAAGAATCAACCAAGGGGAGCCTTCGAGCGGAACTAATCTCCCTTGTTTCTATTGTCTTTGAACTGTTATGGGTGTTTAGGTTTGGGTAAATTATTGCATCTGCTAAGGGTTTTATTGAAATGGTCAAGGTGTTGTACAAATTAGGTTTTCGGCCTGATGAGCCTCGAGCCATACTTGATTTTTCACTATCCTTGTCGTCTAGATAGTCGTTTTTCTGAATCTCAACTGTGTATTGTACAGTATCTATGGATGTCAGGAAAGTTGAACCTCCCTTTTTAGTCACTCTGCTCTGCACAGGTGCATTGTATTCTCATTTTGTGAGGCTGGATATTTGCAGTGAACTAAACAGAGCTGACTCAAGCCTTGAGCGAGTTAAACAAGCGTTTAAGGCCTTGACTTAAAAAAGTACCTCGTAAAATTAAAGGTCCGGCTCTAATATATTAACAAGTTGTAGTTTATTTCTAATTTTATCAAGTGAAAATATTAGACTATTCTCTGAAATTAGGTTTTAGTATTAATTGGTCCCAACTTTAATCTCCATTCGAAACTGTTTTTCAAAAATAAAAAAAACAATTCTTATTTGAAGTGAAAAATAGTTTTTCTTGCTTGTTGAATATCATAAAATCTCCATGGGTATTTATCTAGTAATGAAAAACTAATGAACAAAACATACAAATCTAATTTACTAGTGATTAGTGAATAAGGAGAGAATTCAAATAAAAGAAGGAAGCAAATCAAGGAACAAAAGTGTTGATATATATTATTATATTCTTGTTTGAGGAATGATAAATAATTTATCAACTCCATCGTAAAAATGATTATACCGAAATAATTTAGGAAGGTGAGATGTCAAAGCTGAAAAACTTTTAACATCTAATCATCTATCATAAACAATAGTTGTGTCGTCGTAGACATGTACATAAACAATTATTTGTTTATAATTTTTTAATCTTAAATCGAAAGGATTATGATAAGCACGAACTTGTTTATGAGCTTATTTAATATTTAAAGAGTAACAAAAATTAAGAGGACTTGGGCATAATAGATCCTAAGGATATAGGGACAATGTGTTGATGTTGGCCTATTCTGTTTTTGTTGGTTAACCGATGGATTTCGATACCAATTAATCTCAGTTTTAGAAAACTCTCTTCTTGTCGTCGATGAATGTTTTGACATGTTTTCTTGTTTTAAAAGTTATGTTAGAGTGTGAAAAATTTAAGAAGTTGAAGACTATACCTAACATAATTTAGGGTAGTTTTTTAGAATTATCTTAAACATATCACATCTAAACTTAATATAAATATATCTAATTTTTGGATAAATGTAAATTCCTACAAATTTGGATTTTTGTATAGAATTTTAGATTGTAAATCATATCCATCTAATGTATCTTATTATGATTTAATCTCAATCATCTATTTTAGAATGTGAGAGTTATAAATAGATGTTGAAACTCATTTTCTCAATATCATGTATTTTTAGATGAGTAAATCTACTTATTTTCCTATAATTTCTTTTTGTAAGAAAAAAAGAAATCGATCAAAGTCTCACATTAATCTCAATAATTGTAGGATCCTTCCTGCAGTCAAATTTGTGAATATTCATAAAAATAAGGGGAAAAGACTGTGAGACAGAAATTTGTAACACACGCTCTCACTTTCTTCGACAAATCTCAGCTTCAGACCCTCCCCCTCTCCTTCGGATTACCCTCTCAGATTTAGCGTCAGAGTCACCCTACCTTTTTAAACTCCGGAGTTTTGTTAGTGGTGAGCTGTGGTAGATGAGGTAGATGATGGTAGAAACGGCGGTGATCTGGATTAGGGTTGAGGATTGAGAGATTGAGAGGAGAAGAGAGGTAGAGAAATGTAGAGAGAGAGAGAGGGAGAGCGGTAGTAAGAGGCGATTAGTGCCAAAAATCATGCTCTGTTTATCATTTCCATTGGTATAAGAAGACAACAGAGATCAAATAAAGGTCTGGGCCGTTTTAGAAACGAAGCCCAAATACAAATAAAACAACTCAAAGTAAGGTTCAGCCCACAAATGACTTAGAACCCAATTAACCCATAACAATGCCTCTCCCTTTAGGACTTCATGTCCCCATGAAGTCAGGAAAACGCTTCTGCAGCTCGTAAATGTATTCCCAAGTAGCACTTTCAGTCCCAGAGTCTGTCCATTGAATCAACCATTGTGTAGCAGCTTGATTGCCCCTCTTGACCACACGACGATCCAAGATGTTGGCCGGGTATTTGGCAATGATACCCTCAGAGTCCAACAAAGGTAATTGAGATTGTGTAACTACAGCTCCAACGTGTTTCTTGAGTTGAGACACATGAAAAGTTGGATGGATCTGAGAAGAAGTTGGTAAATCCAACGTGTAGGCGACCTCCCCCACCTTTCGAACGATCTTGAATGGGCCCAAGAACTTCGGGCTGAGCTTAGGAGAGGAACGAACCACCACTTATTTATGCCTATACACCTAATCTCCCACGCTGAATGTGCGATCAGACCTCTTTTCGTCTGCCTGAATCTTCATCCTGTCTTTGGATCGTTGGAGGTGGAACCTCAGCATATTGGATGCCTCCTCCCGAGCAGAGAGACTCCGATCAACCAATTCAATAGAGGATGTGCCAGATAAATAAGGGAGATGAGTAGGAGCAGGTTGGCCATACAAGGCTTCATAAGGTGTGGTGTTGATAGCAGAGTGATAGGAAGTATTATACCAGAACTCTGCCAATGGAAGCCATTTCGACCAATTCTTCGGGTACTCAGAGCTCATACACCTCAAATAGGTACCCAAGGATCTGTTCACGACCTCAGTCTGGCCGTCCGTTTGGGGATGGTATACGGAGGATAAGTTTTGAGTGATGTTCTGTAACCCGCAGAGCTCTTTCCAAAAGGTAGACACAAAAATTTATCCCGATCGCTGACAATAGAAGTAAGCATGCCATGGAGTCGAAAAAATTGATCTAAGAAAGCTTGAGCAACTGTTAACGCAGTGAAAGGATGCTTGAGGGGTATAAAACGAGCTGATTTCGTAAGGCGATCCACGACCACGAAAATAACATCAAAGCCATGCGATTTGGGTAAACCCTCTATGAAATCCATGCTAATGTCCTGCCAAGCTCGTGAAGGAATACCCAAGGGTTGTAAAAGACCTGGAGAGGCCGATAAATCCGGTTTGTGCGTCTGGAAAATTTGACAAGCTGCGATGTGGGCAATAACATCCCGTTTAAGCTTTCTCCAGTAGAGATGGGAAGAAATTCGCTTGTAAGTAGCCTGAATACCGGAGTGACCACCTGCAACACCGACATGGAAGTAGGTAATGATCTCAGTACGCAATGTAACATCCCGTCCCACGACAAGTTTCCCTTTGCGAAAGAGCTGATCATTGATCCAAAAATAATGGCTATGTAAACTCGAATCAGCCTGCAAATTAGAGATTATGAGAGATAATTTAGCATCAGCAAACCAAGAAGCCCTGATTCTATCCAATATGGGGGAAGAAAGTGAGCTGAGTGCCATGAAGGAGACATCATCGTCCAAATGCGCTGGAACAGAGTCCGAATACTTGCGAGACAAGGCATCGGCGACTGTGTTGGAAGACCCTTTTCTATACTGGATCTCGAAGTCATAGCCCATCATTTTGACAACCCATTGTAATTGAGCTGGTGTGGAGGTCCGTTGATCCAACAAAAATCGCAGGCTTTGATGATCCGTTTTAATAATGAAATTGCGACCCATCAAATAGGTGTTCCAATGCTTAGTGGCCAATAAAACCGCCAACATCTCCTTCTCATACGTAGATAAAACGCGTTGGCGCAAGCCGAGAGCCTTGCTGAAGAAAGATATGGGCTTGCCCAATTGAACGAGAACTACACCAATGCCTGAGCTGGAAGCATCGGCCTCCAAGGTGAAGGTGATTTGGAAGTCTGGTAAAGCCAAGATGGGAGCATAAGTTAAGGCCAGTTTGAGGGCATCAAAAGCATGGGTGGCTGCATCAGACCACAAGAAGGCATCCTCGCGAAGCAAGTCAGTGAGAGGTTTAGCGATGGTGCCGTAATTCCGGACAAAACGACGATAATAACCAGTCAAGCCAAGGAAGCCCCTTAATCTCTTGATCGTAGTAGGTAGAGGCCAATCCACCACAGCCTCAATTTTCCTATGATCTATGGCCACTCCTTCCGATGAGATAACATGGCCGAGATATTCAATTTCACGAGCAGCGAAGACACGTTTGGATTCCTTGAGAAATAGACGTTCAACCCTGAGGATTTCAAATACGATCTTGAGGTGACTGCAATGATCCTCCCATGAGCGAGAGTAAATTAAAACGTCGTCGAAAAATACCAATACGCAAACTTTGAGAAGTGAACGAAACACGTCATTCATCAATGACTGGAAGGTCGACGGAGCATAGGTCAGCCCAAACGGCATAACCAAAAATTAGTAGTGGCCGAAATGTGTTGAGAATGCGTCTTATGTACATCGGACTCCTTCATTAAGATTTGATGAAACCCAACACGAAGGTCCAGCTTAGAGAAGTAAGTAGCTCCGTGCAATTCGTCTAAAAGCTCTTCCACCAGAGGAATTGGAAACTGTGACTTGACTGTCATAACATTCAACTTCCTATAGTCGATACAAAGACGCCATGAACCATCCTTTTCCTTAACAAGAATAGCCGGGAAAGAGAATTCTCTAATGCTATGGCGAATAATGCCGGACTCAAGCATTTCAGCAATGATGCGCTCCATTTCGTTCTTCTGTAACGATGGGTAATGATAGGGCCTTAATTTGACAGCGTGAGCATCTGGAAGCAAGGTGATTGAGTGGTCATGTGTCCGAGGAAGAGGTAATCCCGAGGCTCTGTGAATAAATCATTGAAGGATAGTCGCAAGGAACGGATAGTATCATCCACATTGCAATCGGTATTGGCGGATAAAACTGATCTAGGCCTGAAACTTTCCATCTTAGAGCAAGATAAAATAGATAAGGAAGGAGAATCAAACACTAGCCTGTTACATTGTTTGCGTGTCGGCCGAATAACACCTTTTGGATGATCTCCCCGCAATCACAGTGGCTTATCTGAGAAAGTGAAATCCATGGTTAGCTTGGTAAAGTCCCAGAGGATTGGGCCTAGAGTAACAAGACATTGGACCCCAAGTATTACATGGCATCCTTTGATCGGCAAGACGAGTAAATCAGCAGCAAATTTAGTGTCCTGCATATACCAAACCAAGTTGTCGCACTTAGCCACTGTGTAGAGAGTATCACCATTTGCCACCTCAACTCTGGTAGTGTTGGTTAGAATTGGAGCACAATGAAGGTGTTTATCCATAGAGGAACTGATGAAATTATGCATGCTACTAGAGTCCACCAAAATAGATACAGTCCCCTTGTTAATTACACCAGAAAGTCTCATTGTCTGAAACCCTGAAAAACCACAGAGCGCATGTAATGAAATCACCGGATCGCCTCTGGCAGACATTTTCTCATCAGCGCCACATGGTCTAGTGATGCCAAACAACCCACAAACACATCCCCATCAGATTGTGTAATTGATTCCTCGTGAACCAAAAGATGGAACAATTGAGATTTGGTACATCGATGCTCCTTAGAAAATTTATCTCCACACCACACACACGAGCCCTTTTTGTATCTGTCATCCCGTAGTTGTCTCTGAGCAGCAGTAGGAAGGTTGTGGGGTTTTGACATGGGACCAGAAGGCCTGGAATTGGGGAGAGGAGCAGGGCGAGCTGGGACAGGAAAAAACCTCGAGGTTGGGGTGAAACAGGGAGATGGAATTGGAGATGGACGAGGTGAGTGGAAACTCTTCTTCTCCAACCATTTTGCCATCATAAGGGCCTGATTCAGATCCTTAGGAAAATGCAGGCGAACGCCCTCTTCAATTTTCGGCTTCAAATTACTGAGAAACATCGTCAAAGTGTCCTTTTCAGAGAGGTTCAGCTGGGTGATTATGCTCTGAAACCCTTGAAAATAACTTTCAACTGAGTCCATATGTTTATGATGAGCCAGCTCGAACATGTAGTCTGTGTAATCGCCGTCGGTGAAACGGCGACAGAGGGTCTCCAAATACTCGTGCCAAGACGGATCAGTCACGCCCTTGGCCTGTTGTTGGCGTACAAAATAGAGGTGATGGCGTAAAGATGCGTCTTCGAACCCCAGCATAGCCTCGCGAACCATATCATCCTTAGTGATGCACTCTGAGAAGCAGTGCTGCATATATTTCAATTCCCAGCCATTCAAATCGTTACCGTTAAAACGAGGTGGGTTTCGAGCTCCAGAATCGCGACGGGAGACAATGTCCTGCGATTGGTCCGGTGGGGGTCCCAAAATGGAAACTTGGGCCAGTGGTGTCT
>JAYMSV010000778.1:0-15044 GCA_036897745.1 Erodium moschatum | reverse complement strand
TCGGGGAAAATTGAGAGAGCCATTGCACATGCACGAAACGAGGGTAAATATTAATAGTACATTTCGACGTGCATATACCTGTTTTTTTTTACTGAAAGGAGCAATTATATTAATTCAGAAAATTACTACATAGATGTGTGCCAGGGAATAACCTCCCTGACCACGACAGCACGAACATACACAGAACATAGCCTTCGCTGTTCTTAAAGTACTACTAACCGTCGCCGACGGTATTGGGGCGCCACACTGACATGAAGGAAAGGTGGGGGATAATAAAGTGGTACTGAAAATCCTACTCAAAGATCCGAGCAAGGACTGCATCAGTAGTAGGAGGCAAAGCTAGAACCAGGGACCCTTCCCGGAGCTATTCCCTGAAGCTTGAGGACTTATCATTCCTCTTGGTGAGGCTGCTTACCAGCCCTTTCTTAATCATCCCAGGGCTCGCTAGCCGAGCCCCTCTTCACTCCACTGCTGCCAGCTGCAGCTACCTGACCCGCTCTAGTTCCAGCTCCAAGTCCAGTCCTATCTCTATGGCCAGACAGGCCTGAGTTCTCAAATTCCTGCCTCCTGGAGAGCTGGTCGGTCCTCCAATTGCTCCAACTGGGGTTTATCGTCCCGGTCTGAGCAATGCCACGGGCTCCTCAACCCTTAGGTACAATCCCCACGGATATGAGCGGTCCCTGCCTGGAGGCAAGAAGCCTTAGGTACAGTGTCCGGGCCCTGGTTCCCAACCAAGACCCCTTAGGACCCCAGTCTGTTGCGCACTGCTTTGCTTCCTTGTCTTTCTGGTACTTCAACAGAGAAGAGTCGAACGTCGACCGTCCTATAATTTCCCGATCGTATTCTTGGATAATATGTCATATCCTTGCACAATTTTAGCAAAAAAAATGCAGTTTTGTATATGTGAGAGTTGTTCGTCTGATCTATATATAAAGTAATGTAGATTCTTATACCGAATTAAATGTATAATACCTTGACATACATGACTCAAATAAAATACATGATATCTATCATATAATTACTTCAGTTGGTTCACATATGAAACTTTGTCTCGATACGTTCGATTCGGTTGGTCTACATATATAATTATGTTCTAAGTCATCCATGTTGTATATTATACTACAGATAAAAAAATAATGAAATATAAAATACCCATCAATGTAGATACAGTAGCTTATAGTAATTTAGGTTCTTTGTCCCTATACTCTACATGTTTGTCTTAAAGGATCCATAATATATGGACAAAAGTGGACCCTCGGACTCTTTGGACGTGCATGGCTAAACACAACATCTATTTTTAATGCAAAATGAAATTTGTAATTAAACTGGTAGGTCCTATTCATTAACCTCATAATAGTATGATACAATGGAAGTCGCATTGAAAAATGAGAAAATGTGAGTGAAAATGTGATTTTTTTTCTCTCTCTCTTTCAATTGAGTCGATGACTCCGTTGATGTTAAAATAAGAGCGTCTCCAACGTTGATGGGAAAGTCAGTAGTAAGGCGTTGGCGGGGAGGAATCGCTGGTGGGGAGCCAGCGGGGAGTTGACGATTCAACACTGACGGTGAGAGCAGTGGTGAGCTGGCGGGGAGCCGGCGATTCAACACTAACGATGAGAGCCGGTGGTGAGCTCACCATCAACACGAACCGCGGACGATTGAAAATTTGTGAACAAAAAGGCACGAATAGCCAACACCAACAAACTAGCATTGGAGGTTGTTGACTGTTCGCGCAGACTGTTGGTTGGAAATATATTTTTTTATTCTAACAAGCATCACTTACCACGGCATTACCACCTAGCATTGAAGATGCTCTAAGGCTCGATCATAAAACCAATATCGACTGATTCTTCTTTTTATTGTAGTATCCTCTCTACGTCCGATCATGCGACACTGTATGTTGTTGTCAAATCGAACACAACTTTTTACCAAATGTATAATAGACTGTCACTACGAATGCCTAGTTCTTCTGATATTTTTCAGTTTCGACTTTTATTTTGGTCCACTCTTAACCAAATGATCGTAAGATGGGTGACCAAAACATAATGCAACAAAGTTGGAGTACTATAATCACTTTCTAATGCGTGAAGATCACTCTATAATGAATTGAAATTGGACTATAGAATAAAACATTAAAAATTGTTGTTGCTGTGGCCTTGTCAGACGACCCACCTCACACCATTTATATCACTATCCAACCACACCATCACATGATCTTATGATACAGTATATCTATTTGGCACATTTCTTTACAAATAAAAACAAATCATTAAAACCGAATTATTTGAATTTTAATGTAATTTATTAATAAATAATAATTTGCCGGATACTACCGACATCATGGCTATACGGTAATTTGCCGGACAAAACAGTAAATTCATGAATTACTTCGATCCAGGTGTTAATCTTGTACCTCCACATGATATTTCGGGAAGCAGCAGTTTGTACTAAGGAATGTACTATCGGTTAATCGATGACAACGAAAATAATCGATCGAAAATGTTTGGTACTCTAATCGCAATTTTGGTTCTGTGTTCCTCGGCTGCGTCTGTTTTTTTGCTTTCTTTTTTCCTTTTTTGGTGTTGTGTTATGGGTTTTTCTTCTAGTTGCACTTATTGTTTTACCTGGTTTTTTCAGAACCGTTTTGTTGGTTAAGCCCTTGTTGGCTTGGTTTGGTTTATTTGTTGTTTAGGAGTTGTGGTTTACTTCCCCTTGTTGGGAGTTGGTTCTGAGAATTTGTTTTCTCTGTTGTTGTACTTACTATGTTTGGTTCTAAGGACCTCTACTTGAGGTCGCCTTTGTTTGTAAGTATCGGTTCATGAGATTCGTCCTCGGTCTTGTCTCCATACTTGTGGACAAGGTCTATAAAATTTGTTGATAAAAAAAAAACTCTAAGTAACTATATATCATCGGTATTAACTAGTAACTTTTCAATCGATTGTCGATTTTAACTGGATCAATGATAAACTTTAAATCTACGACGAGCAATGGGGAAAGGAAATAAATGGAAACGTTGGAAGTGAGAGCACTAATGAAAAATGGTGGCGCAAGCAGTGATTGATGATTTGGGTCTATATATAGACCCAAAAGACAGGTAGAAATTACATAAATGACATGTTTCGGAAAAATATATGTTTACGGAATATTGTTAAGATGAACTATATTTTCACTATAAAAACACTAATTAAATTAATTAAAATATGAAATCTGATATTTAAATCTTCAATTAAAAAAATATGAAATCACATAATCACAAATTAAGGAAACATAATATTACCTAATCTTAAATTAAAGAAAATCATAATTAATTAAAATATGGAATCTTAAATTACCTTATATAAAATTAATTAAAATACGAAATCACATGATCTTCATTAAGGAAATATTTAATTACCTAATCATCAATCAAAAAAATCCTAAATAACCTAATCATGATTTAGGAAATCTTATGTTGTTTCGTCCTGCTCCTCTCAGATCAGGATCCTTTCTCTTTCCGTAATTGGTTAGAGGTTTAATAAATTTCTAAGCTGATCCAAAAATATAATTTAGGAAATATTAAATTAAAAATCTGAAATGTGATTATTAAGAAAATGTTGAATTTGCATAATCTTCGATTAATATTTCCATGTCACACGACAATTCGACTTAAAAAGACATGACATAATCGATACGTAATAAACGTCGACGCCGCTGCAATCCAACTCATGAATTTGGCCTCATAATTGACCTCATTTTTTAGATTTTCGAAGTATTTACATATAAGGTCAATACATTACTATTCATCTAAATTTCAGAAAAAAAAAATCGAACGGCCAGGGACGAATCAGGACCCTCGGTTGATTTGACGGCACATGATCGAGCACTCAATAGCAACAGTAACGTGAGCCGTTGGGAAAGTAACGGAGACAGATTAGTTATCGGGAAACGGAACCAGACGGCGACAGCTGAATGGCCGGAGCTTATCCTTGACGGCGATTGGTAACGGCGCTAGGGTCCACCGCCTCTGCTCCCCAAATTAAATTTAACCCTGGTTAGTTCACACTAACCCCACCCCATGGTTACTTTCCATTATCACCCCTCGGCTTCGCATTTATTACACTTTTGTCTCAGAAACTTAATTCACCACGATTCCCCAAATTGCCCCTGGATCCTCCGTTATCTACGGGTTTAGGATTCTTCAGGTACTGTAGAATCGTTGACAGCAAGGGGTATTTTCGTCAGACCAAGTTTCGGCGGCGTTGCGTGCCGTTGTGTGTGGTTGTTAACATAAATGTTCGTGTGATTTGTGAAATAAATAAAGATTTAATTTTTATTTTCTGCGACACTGTCACTGTTTCAGGAAGCAACACGGAAATCGATCCATTGAGCTCACATAAATTTCATTTTCGTCGCAATCAGAAGCTCTTCGTCTTCGTCTTCGTCTCGTCTTCGTTTCGGTTCAGTATCTGAAACAGCGTAAGTTTTGTACCCATTATGAAAGCTTTCGCTGTATCGAATCTGTGGTCTTTCTCTCGATTTCGATTTATCAATCTGTACACATTTGGCGTGTTTGTGTTGTAGTGATGTGAAATAACCAGGCACGGAAACAAGGGGAAGGAGCTAAAAAGGGTCACGATCATGAGCCTCTGTGAGCTTTTTCTACTGGTATGCTCTTCTTCTTCATCAGGGAGCTTTTTGTTTAATTGAATTTCTCGTTGGGTTCATCGATTTCACGTGATTTCAGTCAAACCCAGTTTAGCTTTTGAGCATTTTCGTGAGTTTGAGAAAACCCATATGTGGGTTCGGCGTCTCTGTCTCTGAAGGTTGGTTTTTCTCGAGCTTTGTTTGGTTTCCGGGAAAAAAATTAAGGGAAATCTAGGTTTGGATCCTGGGTCCTCTGGTTTGTCTGTTGTTTTGGGAGATTGGGTAGGAGTTGACTCTGGTAGGCCTTGTAGTCTTTATTAGGCTCAAATCGATGGAGTGAATGTGGCATTTTGCTTTCGTTTTCTTCCTCTTGTTCTGGGTCCCTTGTGATAATAATTATGCCTTTCATTCTCCCAGCAACCAAACAGAGCATTTAGTGTTCCATGTTAGGTTTGTTTTCTATGTTCTTATCAGATTTGAATTATGTGATTGTGCAGACCCATTAACTTGTTTGTGTGTTCCAAACTGGGGTTTATTTTTCTGAGTACTGTGGAGCTAGATGAGATGAGATGAGATGAGATAAAAGTTCATCCCCCACATGAATGTATTGAGACAAGACATAAACCCATTTTTTGCCTCTCTGGCCTTATCAGTGATTTGATGCTCTTTGGTTCCGCATTTTTAGTGGAATCTTCTTTCTAAGTTTTGGTTCAGTTCTATTTGGCTACAAGACTCTTGAGTTGGATCCAAATCACTCACAGTCACTACTATAGACTAGGCCATTTGAAGTGTCTCGAATCTCAATAGCAATGTTGGCTGTGATATAGACAGTGAGGAGTGGTGGTCTACTCCATTTGGTCTCAATAGACTAGCAGTATTCCAATACTTTTTCTATTGTTTCTTGCTTTTAGAGCCATAAGGGTGTTCATAGATCTTCAAATTTTCTGTTGTAAGAAGGTTTTTTCTGTTTGGTTTAGCGATTTTGTGAATTGGTGGAAAGGGTCTTGTCATGGAAGTCTGTGCATAGTGTGCCGAGGTGGGGTATGTTTGGTAGAATCTAAGGGTGTGGGTGTGGGAGCAGAGTAATAATTCAATCGTTATTGTTTTGGCTTGTTTCAACTTTCTATTCCTCTATAATGAGATGGGTATGGTGATGGCTGTCTAGCGAGTCCATTGAACCGGGACTTTTGATTGTTGCAGTGGTGCTGATGAGTAGAGGAATGAAGAGAGGGAAGCAAGAGAAGGGCTCGGATACAGCTGAGAAGGTGGTTGTAGCAGTCAAGGCATCCAAGGAAGTTCCGAAAACTGCTTTGGTTTGGGCTTTGACTCATGTTGTTCAACCTGGGGACTGCATTACACTTCTTGTGGTTGTCCCATCTCAGAGCTCAGGTATGTTTTGACTTATTAATCTTGGGGTAACTTCATTAACACACCCCTTTTGACCTTTGTTTATCAATAACATGCCATAAAGGTCTGGCGTATCAATAACTCACTGTCACGTTTCGTTATCACCAAAACCCACTAAAAAATCGGGTTTTCGGCCTGGAATCATGGGTTTCCTTATGCCAAACCTACCTTTTCAGTGTTCTTTGATGATATCGAAAGGTATCAGTTTGTTATTTGACCTCTACAGTGTGTTATTGATAACTAAAGGCCAAAGTGGGTATGTAAATGATGTTTTCCTTAATCTTTTGCTCCTTAGATTTTCAAACTCTGGCTAGTTGTTGCTGCTGCTATTATGCATTGGTGTATTTATGAAGAGCTTCCTGTGTTACATATAACCTATAAGATCCATCTCAATCTCCACTCCTTGGGTGCTTTAGAAGGTCAAATTGTAGGGAAAGAGATTCAATTCAATACCCAAAATTGTTGGAACTGTATTCCTTGGAGAGATATTCAATGCAATACCCAAAAGTTTTCCTTAGAAAGCTTTGAAAACTCTGTAGACTTCATTTTCGAGTGTTGTGCTAATTGCATAATTGTTACTGAATTTAGCAGGGAAAAGATTGTGGGGTTTCCCAAGATTTGCTGGGGACTGTGCAAGTGGCCAGCAGAAATCGAATACAGGAACAAGCTCTGAGCAGAAAAGTGATATCACGGATTCCTTCTCACAGATGATCCTTCAGCTCCATGATGTATATGACCCAAATAAGGTAAATTTGCGAACTAATTGTCTTCATATTCGATGTTATGAGTGTTTTACTCATCGAATCTCTCGTATTCAGATTAACGTGAAGATAAAAATTCTTTCTGGGTCACCTTGTGGATCTGTTGCGGCGGAGGCTAAACGAGTTCAAGCTAGTTGGGTTGTGTTGGACAAGTAATGCACTTAATCCATATGTCTTTTTTTTCTCTCTCTTTCCTAGAAGCTTGATACAAGAGTTAATTGCTGATAGCTATTGTGTACTATGCGTCTTTAGCATATATCTATCCCCAACTTTAAACTTTTACATCCAGCTACCTAAACTCTCTTAAAAAAATACAGTTGTTTTTTTTGCTAAAAATGACGAAAATGCCTTTCACCCTGATATCAAAAAGTACCATTTTTTTTCTTTTTAATAGTTTTATCTTTTAAGGAATATTTTTACATCTACCCAGCCATTTTTTACGTGTAATGGAAATGTTTTTGGTAGTTATGAAGTCTTTTTTGAGATTAGGGTCAAGGTCATTTTTTGTCATTTTCCGGCGAAAAAGGTTGAGTAATTGTTTTTGAAAGTTTAGGTAGCTGGATGTAAAAGTTCAAAGTTGGGGATAATTACGTCAAAAGGCGTACAGTACGCAATAGCTATTTGCAATTAACTCTTTATCGAACCGTGTGACTCTGGTTAAGCCTTTGCATTTTGATTTCTTGACTCGGAGTTCTTGTTCTTGCAGAAAACTCAAACATGAGGAAACACGCTGCATGGAAGAGTTGCAATGCAACATTGTGGTCATGAAGCGCTCCCAGCCTAAAGTTCTTCGCTTAAATTTAGTCGGATTGCCAAAGAAGGATCCCGAAGTAGCCAATCCCTTGTCTTCTGAGCTAGAACCATGTGGTAACCATCCTAAAAACAGGAACGATCCCTCTAACTCCATTCGGGCGCCACTGGTGACTCCAACTAGTAGCCCAGAACTTGGAACTCCTTTCACAGCTACGGACGCTGGAACTTCATCGGTGAGTTCAGATCCAGGAACTTCACCATTTTTCATGAATGGAGACCTCAAGAAAGACGAGTCATTAGTCATTAAGGCAAATCATGATCTTAACGGGTCTAGTTCAGACTCAGACAGTGAGCATTTCTCAGCATCTTCAAGAAGTTTTCGGTTCCAACCTTGGATGATGACTGAGTCAAATACTGATCAACCGCTTGCATCCACAGCCAAAGCCTTGCTAGAGAAGTTCTCAAGGCTAGATAGAGAACTTAACCATAGGCATGAGCTAGACTTCAGTGGAAATGTACGTGAAGCGGTTTCATTATCAAGGAATGCGCCTTCCGGGCCTCCTCCGTTGTGTTCGATATGCCAGCACAAGGCGCCGATTTTTGGAAAACCTCCAAGGTGGTTCAGCTATGGTGAGCTAGAACTTGCTACGGGTGGGTTTTCCCAAGCTAATTTTTTGGCTGAAGGAGGGTTTGGTTCTGTTCATAGAGGGGTATTACCTGATGGCCAAGCGGTCGCTGTCAAGCAGCACAAACTGGCTAGTTCTCAAGGCGATGTCGAGTTCTGCTCAGAAGTCGAAGTTTTGAGTTGTGCCCAACACCGAAATGTTGTTATGCTGATTGGTTTCTGTATCGAAGACAAAAGAAGATTGCTTGTTTACGAGTATATATGCAATGGATCGTTGGACTCCCATCTATATGGTAATGAAATAAATCATAGTCCTCTTGAGCATCATCATATTCTTATGGGATAATTGCAAAAAAGTCCCTTGAGGTATTCATTTTTTGCAACTTGTAGCCTTCTTCTTTGATAATTGCAAAAAAACACCATGAACTTGTTTTTTTTTGTTGCAATTGGTATAAAACTGATGATTTTACTCTTACAATTTGGATTTACAAAAAATATTAAGTAAAAAAAAATTCCAAATTTTCATATCCGTAATTTTCCTCTGTACCGTACAAAGAACAAGAAATTTAAGGGATAAGAAATTTGGATCTTTTGTTCTTCAATTATTTTTTTAAATTAAAATTTTCAAGAGTAAAATTGTCATTTTGAAACAAATTTATACAAAGTGCAACAAAATGACAAGTTCATGACATTTTTTTTTGCAATTATCAAAAAAGAAGAGTTGCTAAAAGTGAATACCACACGGTACTTTTTTACAATTATCCTTATTATTATCAATAGCTACCTTAGTACGCTTATTTCTGGCTAGTAACTATTATTTTTGGTGTGTTTCAGGACGCCATAGAGAGCCGCTGGAATGGTCTGCAAGGCAAAAAGTCGCTGTCGGTGCAGCTAGGGGACTCAGATATCTTCATGAAGAATGTAGAGTTGGTTGTATCGTTCATCGTGACATGCGACCAAACAACATCCTAATCACCCATGATTTTGAGCCTCTGGTAAGGCTCCTTAATCACCTATTTTTCAGACATTGCTGTCCCTTAGTTGGATATAAAATCGGGATAATTGCAAAAACTTGCGGTGAACTATTTTTATATTTTGTTTGCAAATCCACTCATGGGATTATTTTTTGTTGCAATAAGTCAAAAGTACCTGGTAAAAGTGTATACATAAGGGTTCCCAAATGACAAAAGACGTATACATGAGGGGTACAAATTACAAAACACGTATAATATAAAGGGAAAAATTGTCATTTCCAAAAAAATGGATTCATATGACTCATTTTCGCTAAAGATAACGGAATTGCAGACGGAAGATAGTCGGGGTGTCATTTGCAAAAAAAATAAACAATAATTCACCACAAGTTCTTGAAATTATCCCAAATCTTATGAGCTTAATACGATTTCAATTTGCTTAGGTTGGAGACTTTGGCCTGGCAAGGTGGCAGCCTGACGGTGACACTGGTGTTGATACGAGAGTGATTGGGACATTCGGGTAAATCTTGAGTCCTATCTTTTGCTCTTGATTTCTTAGCCTTCCCTATCGAGTCACAAATTCGATAAGCTATTCTCTTGTGTTATAGGTATTTGGCTCCTGAATATGCCCAGAGTGGCCAAATCACCGAGAAGGCCGATGTTTATTCCTTTGGGGTGGTGTTGGTGGAGCTTGTTACGGGAAGAAAAGCCATTGACCTTAACCGGCCAAAGGGCCAGCAGTGTCTGACAGAATGGGTATGATACTATGATCTTTACATACTACTCATGCATGTGTTAGTATTGCAATGTATATCTCTATATATGTATAGTTATAATATCGTTAAATAAGCTTGGTACAGGCACGTCCCCTATTGGAAGAATATGCCACGGATGAGCTGGTTGACCCAAGATTAGGGAATCACTACTCAGAACACGAGGTGCACTGCATGCTACATGCTGCATCGCTATGCATACGTAGGGATCCTCATACTAGGCCTCGAATGTCACAGGTAAATTTAACATTTTTAATATGAAAGGTGTTTGTGGTTTTGGACACATATTCACTAGACCTTGTGCAAGAGTGAACTTTGGGGACAAGATTGAAACAGAATAGCCCTTGAAGTACATGCAATTGAGAACTAAATTGAATCAAAACATAGGTTAGGGACAAAATTAGAACAAAAGGGATAATTTAGGGACTATTGTGGCCAAACATAACTTTCTACTATGAGATCACCTTACAGTGCCTAGTTACTCAAGATTTTGGCGTGCCTTGAGATCACCTTACAGTGCATAGTTTAGGGAGATTGTTCCAGAGTAGTCCTTGACCTACGCTCTTGAGGACTAAATCGAAACTAAACATAGTTTAGAGACAAAATTGGGGCAAAGGACATACTTTAGGGACTATTCTGGTTACAGTTACAAAATGCCAGACATTACTTCCTACTCTGAGGTACCTATGCCAGTTATTGGAAGAGTTTGGTGTGCCTTGGGAGCACCTTATAGTGTATAGCTAGATGGTTATAAAAACCTTACTCTTGCTTTTGCTCACTTCATTAAGCAAAACATGGTTTAGGGTCAAAATTGGAACAAAAGGCATACTTTAGGGACCACATTTTCCAATAGCTTAATGCCAGACATAACTGGCTACTATGGGTACCCAAGTCTAGTTACACATCATCACTAGACTGTGCAAGAGTGAGTTTTTCTTACCACTCGTAGCCTTCAATTGGAACAAAAGGCATACTTTAGGGACTATTCTGAAACATTGTCATGGCCTTGGAAGCACCTTAGAGCACCTGCAATGTAGGTTGGATTCAACAGGCGAATCGGCCGAAAAAGGTGGTTTTTGGCGATTCGCTGTGGTTGGAGGCGATTAGCATTTGAGATGCTCTTACAATATATAGTTCTTCAGTTTTGGAAACCTCACTCACACTTGCTTTTGTTAACTTTCTGTTGTGTTTTTGGCAAAGGTTCTTCGCATACTGGAAGGCGACATGGTCATGGACTCAAACTACACATCCACGCCAGGCTACGACGTGGGAAGCCAGAGTTCCAGGATATGGTCCGACTACCACCACGAACACCACCACCAACATCAACGGCAACACCACAGTGGCCCGTTGACAAGTGAGGCATTGGAAGAGCTCAGTGAGAACCTTTCCCTGGGCGCCCAGAAACCGGCTGCTCCATGGAAAAGGGACAGGGTCAGGAGGGGTTCATGATCTGTAAAGAGTGCTCAACTATGATCTTCCACATATATCCTAAGGGTATAAGTATATTGGGCATTTATGGATGATGATTTTTTTGTTAGGCTTGTCCAGTACTAGATTTTGCTCCTGTATAGCAGGGCCGGCTCAAGTTTTAAGTGAGTAAAGCATTTGCTTAAAGTCTCAGAACGAAAAAGGCCCCATAAATCTAAAAATCTGTTATTATTTTATGCAAAGGTTTTAATAGAACAATGAATCATACTTTATTTCAAACCTAATCAAACAAAACTATTGAGCTTCTAATTGTGAAATTAAATCTTAGTACAGGTTGAGCTCAATTTTGATCTCAACTAAATTGGTTTCATTCTCATGCGAAAGGAAGATCATTTTTCTTAATTATTATAAACTCTAACAACTTAATGGATCTTTATTCAACAATGAAAAAACTATCATTAACGAAACAAAGCATACACATTCAAATTACCAATGATCAGTGAATTAAAAAGTGGATCAAACCAAAGAAAAGAAATGTGCATATTTATATACGTTCTACAGTTTGAGTAATGACAAACAATTTATCAACTGAGAAAGACAGTTATCAAAATAGAAAGAAAAAAATTCAACATTTATATATACTATAATTAGACAAAGGTAGTTGTCATTGGGTTGATCAGTATTAAAACTTGGATGTATTAATATACACTATAAACTATAAAGGTCGTGTAAAAAATCAATACTAACCAGATCAAAGTACAAGTCAAAAGAAAGAGAAACCCTTCAAAATTATTGCAATAAGAATAAGTATTACGAAAGTTTTATTTCATGACTAAACAAGAAAATAAGTAGAGTTGACTTTATACACCTATCACATATAGTTGTATTGTCCAAACTCTAGGGAAAAAAATCACGTATAGGAGATGGAGATGCTTCCCAATTGTTGACATGAGGATGCTTAACGAATAAGAAACAACATAGGCTATGAACATGAATGATTATTTGTATATGATTTCTTAGTCTAAAAATTTTGATCTTTAGAAAGCAACAACAGTTAAATAGACTTGACCATATATCCTGATGTAATGAGGAGAATGTGTTGAGCTTGTCCTATTTTGTTTTGGCAAGTTAAACGGTAGGTTTTGGTAATGAACACCTTTTGTTTTTGAAAATTCTCACCTAACTACTACATTGCAATGTTAGTGATGATTCCGATGGTTTTATTGTATTTGAAAAAAGATATGTAAGTATGAAAAAAAATCTAGAAGTTGATGACAATAGCTAGTCATACACAACGTCACAAAAAAGCTAACATAATCTCGTGTAAATGTATAGAATTGTCTTGAACCTATCACATATGAACTTGACATGAAAACATCTCATTTATGGATAAATATGAATTCCTAAAAATTTGGATTCTTGTATATAGTTCTAGACGGTAAATCTTATCCATCGAAGGTGTCATGTTAGAAAATAATCTCCATCATTAATTTTAGATTTTGAGTGTCATAAATAGATGTTGAAGTTCGTTTGTTCAAATACATCTAACATAATCTTCCTATATGAGTAAATTTACTTATTTCCCTATTATATTTTTTCATAAGAAAAATAGATCTCGATCAAATATTCGTTTTAGGCCCAAATAATCATTGGGCTGACTTTGCCTCTACCACACAGCTACTAATGTCTGATGGTTACCACACAGTCCTCAACGTGTATTCCGACGACATCGATGCTTCCTTTACGGCATCGCATGAGCTCCATCCGTCGGAAGGACTAGACATGGACGTGTTTTGTTCGTGTAAAGGTATATTCCTCCATCACT
Organism: Erodium moschatum; assembly: GCA_036897745.1. Lineage (NCBI taxonomy): Eukaryota > Viridiplantae > Streptophyta > Magnoliopsida > Geraniales > Geraniaceae > Erodium > Erodium moschatum. Next base: position 1,875 of record JAYMSV010000778.1, on the reverse strand, counting down.
CCCGATACACCTCTGGTTGGAGGGGCTGAGTTCTCCGACCCCGCTTCTATGGAATCCCAGTCTCGCGAAACTTATCCCTCATTCCTGCTCTTGGTCGGGGTAATGGTCGACAATTTATAACGGGGTTGGGGTTTCATGAAAAGCCGACCAGCTTCAATATTCTCCTCGTCGATTATCGAGACCACATCCCCGAGTTTTCCCTGGTGTTCGACCTCAAAGACAGAACCTGGAGGGTGGTAGGGCTCTTGTCGACCTACTACACCGACAAGTCCACCTTAGTCGTCTTCTTCCGGGAGGCTTTGCACTAGGTAGCCCACATCCCCGTCGACACATAAGAGAACTCCCGGACTTTCTAGTTTCGCTCGACCTCTGGCTCGAGACATTTGGGTATGTGAGATCCCCCAGATGGATTTTCCACCGACTGTGGGAGATGCAACCTTAGAGAGCCATTCCCTCATGCTTTGTCCCGATGATACTCTGGCTTTGGTTCACTTCAGGGAGATGAGGGATTCTCCACAGGACAAGCAGTAGTCCATTTGGATGTTAGAGGAGGACGACTTGTGGACCAAGTTCCACCGCATTGCTCCCAAAAACCTCTACCAGCCCATCTATGTCTGCCACAATCATGACATCGTTGCTACCCGGTTGAGTTATGTGTTGTCCTACAACCCAGACACCGACCAATTGCATATATTGACTCAGGCTGACAAGTTTTCCCGCCTTCTGGCCTATATGGAGAGCTTGGAACTACTCTAGAAAGAAGAAGTGGAGCTGCTCCAGAAGAACAAGGCCAACCCTGATGTGATGACTCAGTTATTCAATTTGTACATCACAGATTAAGCTTGTTCAAAACTCTGTTCTTCGCTTGCTTCTTTCCATTTCATACACTTTTTGTTCAAAACTTGCCATATAGAATGTTATTGCTATTCCATTTTATATTCTTCTCATATTATTTCGATCACTTTCATGACCAATGCCATCATTAATCCTTTAGTTCCACATGTATATATCGTGGTTATTTTATTCTTATTGCAAATTACAAAACATGTCAGGGTTACATATAATGCAAAGGGAACAGATTCACTATTACACAACTAATTTTCATTAAATATTATGGGTTTACATATTCAAAAACGATTCCATTTGCAAAAAAATAATAACGGTTCCACGATCGTATATGCAAAACGTCCATAGATCACCATTCCATTTGCATACCGGCAAGAGGACGGTACCCCCATCCATAACCAATTGATGGTAAGAATAATTCCTCCAACTCAAAAGCAGAGTCGTTTCTTGGTGGCACAAGAGCCACAACATCTTGCCCAACATTCCCCTATAAATCGATACACTGTACATGCTATAAAATTATTGTATATCCAATACAAGAAGGTCAAAGAAATTATTAACAAATAATTAAATTTCCACACAACAATACTCGATAAGTGTAACAGTTGAGTTATGGAACAAACTTAATGGTGCTATTTACTACGATCATGCTCTAAAAAAAGATATCGTACCCATTACTTTTGTGAAGACCGAGACTTGTTTTATAAAAATAATAATAATAATATTAAAAAAGAAAAAAACTGATTTTTTTGGGCTGGACATTTGCACAGGCCCATTGTGTTGAAGCCTTGGTATATAAAAAAAGAAGGGAAAAGCATTAAACCTACTACGTACGTAACAACCAAACCCCATCTTCTCTGCATAATCGAACCAACGCCGCCAAAGTGTGGAGCAAAGGAGTTCTCGTCGCCGTCTTGCCGGAGCCGGGTGGTCACGTGGCCGACAAAGTGGTAAGCCCCCTTAACTCGCGGTGACCCGCTCTTCTTCCCGTCCTTCTTTCCACGCGTCAACCCCGAGCCGGGATGGTGC
>JAYMSV010000777.1:0-15046 GCA_036897745.1 Erodium moschatum | reverse complement strand
GGGTGGTTGAATATTTTCCCCCGCCTCTGATCCCATTTCCTCTTAAAGTCGTGGATTGTAAACGTCCCTCGGTAAAGGTCGTGAACTGCCCCTCTATCACTGAGCATCACGCCCCCAAAATCGAATCTCAAACCGTCTCCTACCCTGTGGTCTTACTCCGTCATGGACAATTATGTTGTTCGATATATCTAACTAATGGATCTTTGTGCTAAGAAAGATAAAATGCTACCCTAGACTATAAAAATAAATAAATAGAAGAGCGGCCCTAGAAATGAGGATAATTATTTTAGCATTATTACTTTTAGAAGCAATTTTAGCTTTTATTTTTAATTTATATAGAATAAATATTATATCAGAAAAATGTAATTTGAATAAATAAAACGAAAGTCTCGCGTACCTTTTTATTTTTTTAATTGTGTATATGAATTCAATGAGTCACATATAGCAGCTAGTTGATCTGTGCTCTTCTTCAGAAAACCACAGAAGAGAGAGAGAGAGAGAGAGAAGCTCTGGTGGTTGCTTTCCGGAGAAGGTTGTGTGTTTTTACTGCTAAAATTCCATAGTAAAGCAGAAAAATTAGGCGTTGAGGTTGAGGTAGTAGTAGAGAAGAGGAAGAAGGAAGAACCAGAAGGAAGCGTAGTAGATTACAATAACAATAAAAAATATATATTAGATTAGATTAGAGCGAAAACAAGGTTTCGTAGAAGCCTTGTGCTGAGAAAATTTCTACCTGATCCATCGCTTCACGCCAGTTCTCTTATTCCTTCTTGTTCCACGCAGATTTTCCATTCAAATCATTTTCATCGATTCCATTCGAGCTTGTTGATTTCTGGCTGTTTATTGTTCTTGGGCTACGCTTCTTTCGTGGGCTCATTGGAGGTAATCTGGGGTTCCACGTTGAGATATTTGGTGGATTTCGGTGATTTTGATACTTTCGATGGTGGGTCGAAGTGACAATTAGGGTTTTGTTGGAGTGATTGCAAGGTCTGTGTATCGCCGGTTGGGTTGTCTTTTCGGGTTTTGAGCTGCGGGGTTGTTGTCGTTAGGGTTCTGTGAGGGATTAGAGTTCGTAGTTGGGATTTTTGGGTAGAATCTTTTCATTTTGTGGTTAGAATTGGTCTGATTCTCTGTATATACATTGTGCATCGGCGAAATATTAGGGTTCTTCAGTATTAATCCTTACCGGGTGTCTATGAAAATCACCTAATTCCTTTCTGGATTACAAGTCTGAATTTGAATTGGATATTTTTCTCTGGGCGTGTAGGGTGATTTTGGAGATGTTCAGTGGCTTGTTTGCTTAGTTTGGAGATTTGCTGAACTGTTTTTGAGAAGGCTGGGAATTTGTGAATTTTCAGCTATATCGGGCTTGGTTGCATAACTTTGTGGTGGAGAATATTTTTTCTGGGGATAAGATGAGTTCAGAAGGTTCGGTTCATGAGGGAAAGCTGCTTGTTCATATTGCTGAAAATGGACACTCATATATTCTGAGTTGTGATGAGAACACAACTGTGGAGGCAGTCATGAGGTACATTGAATCAGCAGTGTCAGGGCTGAGCTTCAGCGACCAGCTTGTTCTGCGTCTAGATGTAAAACTTGAGCCTCATCGGCCACTTGCAGCATACAATCTTCCCTCTGATGATAGAGAAGTCTTCATCTTCAATAAGGCAAGGCTGCTCACTAATTCTTCACCTCCCCTACCCGAACAAGTTGAGGACCTTGACATTGCGGACCCCCCACCACCATCCTCCCTGAATGACCCGCATCCTCTGGATGATGCTCCAGACCCTGCTATGAAGGCTTTGCCTTCGTATGAGAGGCAATTCAGGTATCATCACCACCGGGGGCATTGCATCTATAGTCGCACTCAAGTGAAGTATGATAATTGCCAGAGGCTTTTGAGAGAGCAAAAGGTGCAAGAGAAGGCCCTGGAGGTTGCAAGGGGTAATTTGGATCAGTTCTACAGAATGCTTAACCAAAATTATTCTGAATTCATGAAGAGGTATTCGCTCCAGCACCGAATTCATTCAGACCTTTTGGTGAACTTTGGGAGGGATTTAGAGAAATTGAGATCTATAAAGCTTCATCCTGTACTGCAGACGGAGACACGCAAGAGTTTACTGGATTTTGTGAAGGAAGAAAATCTGCGTAAGTCAGTGGAGAATTGTAGCAGTTCTCACAGGCAGTTTGAGAATAAGGTTTCACAATTCAAGGAGATGTTTGGTGAAGTCAAGCTTAAGGTTGAGGAGTTGTTTTCCAGCAAGGCATCTCTGCCTATTAGGAATTTGGAAGCAATGATTAAAGAGCACCAGCGTTACACTAATGAACAAAAGAGCCTAATGCAGTCTTTGAGGTTGGTTTTCCTATCATCAACGCATTGTTGCTTGGTTTATCGTTGTAAGTAATGTAAGGTTTACCATCTGACATCTTGTTTGGTTTGTTTTTGTATCCAACCATATTTTTTGCAAAAGCCATTATTTATATCTAGGTGTCGTGGTTTACTTGAATTTGTTTCAGAGTTTATGCATTTTTGATGTGCAGATGATAAGCCTTTTATTAATTTCGAGTGCTAGCTTGCTGCCTTTATCTGCTGCAATTGCTGAATTGTTTTATAGCGGTATCAATGTCAAGATTCAATAACTATATATGTCTGTCATGCAGCAAAGATGTAAGTACAGTGAAGAAACTTGTTGATGATTGCCTGTCTTCCCAGTTGTCTTCCTCACTACGTCCTCACGATGCAGTATCAGCTTTGGGTCCTATGTATGATGTCCATGACAAGAGCCACCTACCAAGAATGCAGGCTTGTGATCGTTCAATTTCCAAACTTCTAGAGTTTTGCAAGGATAAGAAGAATGAAATGAACATCTTCGTTCATAATTACATGCAAAAGATAATGTATGTTACTCACATAATCAAAGATGCTAAATTACAATTTCCGGTTTTCAAGGAGGCAATGGTACGCCAGGATGATCTGTTCATGGACTTAAAGTTGGTACGTAGAGTAGGCCCTGCATATAGAGCCTGCCTTGCGGAAGTGGTTAGAAGAAAAGCTTCCATGAAGCTCTATATGGGCATGGCTGGACAAATGGCTGAAAAGCTAGCAACAAAGAGAGAGGTTGAGGTCAGGCGAAGGGAGGTGTTTCTGAAAGATAATAGCTTATACATACCCAGAGATGTCTTAGCAGCAATGGGACTGTATGATGTTCCTAGCCAGTGTGATGTAAATATTGCTCCTTTTGATACTGGTTTGCTTGATATTGACATTCCTGACCTTGATCGATATGCTCCTGAATATTTGGCGGGACTCCCTTATAAGAGTCAGAAGCAGGGGAGCATGAAAGGTTCATTTTCAATGTCTAATGATAGTTCTCTTTCTGCTGAGGGTGAAGAGATTCCTGTGGATGTCCTCCAGAAATATGAAACTGGGGATCTCCTTGAGGCCTCTGACCTCGTAGAGATTGCTGGAACAAGCAAAATGGAAGTTGAAAATGCAAAACTCAAAGCAGAACTTGCTTCTGCAATAGCCCTCATTTGCTCGTTCAGTCCTGAAGCTGATTATGAAATGTTAGACGACACTAAGCTAGATACAATATTAAAGAATGCTGCCGAGAAAACAGCTGAAGCCTTGAATCTGAAAGATGAGTATGAAAAACACCTCCAGTCTGTGGTAAGGATGAAGCAGATGCAGCTGGTATCGTATGAGAAACGTATTCAAGAATTAGAGCAGAGGTTATCTGATCTGCATTTGCAAGGAAAGGGCATTTCAAATAATAAGGATGTGTTTGACTTGGGTCATTTGGCTGCAGAGGCTGATGACTGTAAGCAAGATTTCTCAGGTGGTGAAGCTCACATTCCTTGTGTATCTACTTCTGAGCCCATGGAAGAGGTATCATGTATCTCAAATCCTTTGGATGTTAAACTTAATCGTTTTACAAGACAACCAAGCAGAGGCCGAGAAGGGGTGGATGAAAATATGATGGATTCCTCGGGAATGTTAAATCCTCAGTTGGATTCCTCAATGATGGAGCCAAATCGTGATTACGTGCACGGGGATAAAGATGAAAAAGATCAAATACCAGGACAGTTGGGGCACAGTTCAACTGCGGAGAGCATGCCTGAGTCTCAAGGCCTCTTACCATTTGATGCAGCTGTTGTGCAAGGTCTGGATTCCAAACTTCACGGTGATCTTGTCTTGGAGCTCCAAAGTGCACTTGCAGACAAGTCAAATCAGTTAAGCGAAACAGAAGGCAAACTTAAGGCTGCTATGGAGGAGGTTGCCATGCTTAGGAGAGAGTTGGAAATGAGTCAAAAGCTCCTTGATGAATCTCAGGTAATAGTTGATGAATACCATTTACTTTTCCTTAGCTTAGCAAAAGGTTTCAACAGGGTTGTTAACATATGATTGATTAACTCTTTTACAACCTCTCTCTGCTTCTCCTAGTTTGATTGTTATGGGTTTGGACAAATTTTGTTTCTTTCAGTAATACTTTTTTCATTACATTGGTTGGTATGCTCTTAATCTTTGGAGCTTCAAATATGCTTATTTATGAGATATGAAATAACTATCTATAGTCTTTGAAATAATTATTATTATATCAATTCACGTACATGCATCTTACCACTTGGTAATGCTGGATCAGAAAGAAGAGCACTATGATATAGGAAATAATACTAAGTGAACAGAGAGTTTAGTATTACAATGTAACCTGATAGAAGAATAAATAGAGATTGTCTCTGTGGTATAATTGTCCATTCCAATTGTCTCTGTGGTATAATTGGATGCTTATGACTAGTTTTTCTACTTGTGCGTGGTAGGAAGTATTTGAATATACTGGAAACTTCTAACATTTGAAATTGGAATTAGCATCTTGCATAATGTCGAGTTGAAGTAGTTGTAGTACTCCCTCCATTCCAATTGGAATTGGAATTAGCATCACTTCTCCATTTGTGTAGAAATTAAGGAATGGTTATTTAGTGATAGACTTTCTCCCATATATGTGCTTTACCATGTCAAAGGAAGTTAACTTATCATGGGAATATTAGTGACTTTTCATGCATACCTAACATAACAAAAAGGAAAACGGACGCTCGTTTTGGAGTAGGTAGTAGTAGTTTTTACTTTCAGCCGGTTGTTCTCTGTAGCAAAATACAACATGTATGTTGTGTATTATTTTCCATTGAAAATATACTGACCACAGTACTTTTATTGTGATGCTCATATTGGAACTTGTTTACAGAACTTAAAGATTTCATTTATTCATTTTACCTCAGTATCAATGCCTCTGAGCCTAATATTTTACAGATAAAGGAATCTGACTTCACCACATCCTAGTTTGCGTTTAGACTGAATAGGCACATTAGTGTTTACAGAGTATTATGATTATGCTACCTGTGTGTTAATAATGTTATTCTTATCTTCCTTTATGTCCGATAGATGAACTGTGCTCACTTGGAGAATTGCTTACATGAAGCAAGAGAGGAAGCCCAAACCCATCTTTGTGCAGCTGATCGTAGGGCCTCGGAGTATAGTGCTCTGCGTGCCTCTGCTGTGAAAATGCGTGGCCTTTTCGAACGGCTTCGAAGTTGTGTTTATGCTCCAGGCGGGGTGGTTGTTTTAGCTGATTCATTGCGTGCTTTAGCTCAATCTTTGGCCAGGTGAGCTACTTTTGAAATACACCACTTGATGTTTTTTTATTGCTGGAACTACCAAAACACGACAAACAGCCCTTTAAAAAAAATGAGCGATGAACTTGTGAAGGTTTCTGTTGTGTAAAAATGGATGGAAACGACGGAATATTATGTTAAAATAGGCATAATATTCTATTTTTATCATGTCAGGCACATGGAGTTTTTTTTTAAAATACCTAAACTACACCTAAGTCAGGCACATGGAGTTTCATGCACTTTTTTTTTTCTTTCAGCTAGTCTTTTGTATATTTTTTCTGGTACTATGTTCCCTTCATTTTTCACGTTCCAGTTCCATTCTTGCCAATGATAATGGTTGTGATTTAAATTACTTTGCTTTGGAATTCAGTTCTAGAAATGAAAACGAAGATGATGGCACTGCTGAGTTACGGAAATGCATCCGTGTCCTTGGAGAAAGAGTCGGTTCCTTGTCTAGAGACCATGAAGAGCTGCTTGACAAATACCCAAAAGCTGAAGCTGCAAACAAACAACTTATAAAGGAATTGGAAGAAAAGAAAGAGATGGTTAAAACTTTATACACAAAGCACCAGCTTGAGAAACGGGTAACTTTTAATTCTGTTGTCAATGGAATTGATTTTCTTTCACTTTGGACTTGAAACTGAGAGTGATATATGAGGTTTCCTGGATTTTTACATCTTTGAGAAGGCTTAGTAAAAAATTCCAGGGTCTGTCTCTTAAAAAACATGCTGCATGATTAAATGTCTTGTGAGTACATATTATATGCGTAAGTTTTGTGGATCAAGTTGTTCTGAACTGGGAAAACCATTTGGTTGGTCTTTGTTGTAGCAGAGCTAATAACCATTTGATTGTGGAGTCATTCATGTGATCTAAAAGTGACAAGCATATATTATCTTCTAAAGACTTCCTCGAGCATAGAATTATGAATTTATGATATTGCAGAACAATTACATGCATGCTTTCTGACTTATTTTGTTCAAATGGTGTAGGCAAGCAAGGAAAAGATATCTTTTAGTCGTTTGGAAGTGCATGAGATAGCAGCATTTGTTCTGAATGCAGCAGGGCACTATGAGGCAGTGATTCGCAACTCGTCAAAGTACTACCTGTCTGCTGAATCTGTAGCTTTGTTTGTGGACCATCTTCCGAACCGGCCCAGCTACATAGTTGGACAGATTGTGCATATTGAGCGCCAGACTGTGAAACCAACTCGGCCTGAGCTTGGAACATCTGACATAGAGACTGATGGGTTGACCTTTAATCCGGGAGTAACTTGGAATCCATACGGTCTTCCTGTTGGCTGTGAATACTTTGTAGTGACAGTAGCCATGTTACCCGATACATCACCTCCTTCCTGATCCCTATGCTTCATGCACAGATAAGACATGATGGAATGGAAGAATCAACTGTACATACATAAACTAAACTTTGCTTTCTTCTTCTTTCGTTGTGTACAGAGCTGATGAATCTCTCTTTTGTGTATATAAAATTGCACTTTTTCAAGTTTGTAAAAACTGTGAATATAACATTCAGTACTGGGCCTTTCATGTTCTTCATTTCATTACTCTAAGATGACTTGTTTAGGCCATGGTTCTGTTTCTGCGGGATGAGTATTAATATATGGTATTGTGATACGTGCGAAAGAAGTGTTTTTTATTTTAATGGTTTTCTTTCAAAGTACTCTGTGGATTTGGTTTTAGATTTGTGCACCACTCAGTTTAAAGAAAATGAATTTAACGAAATAAAAAAAATACATAACTCTTTAAATTGGAGGCCGAAACTATAAATATTTGGCTTCGAAACAGTTTGAGAACATCGTCCTTTGCAGTATTTTCAAATATTCTGATTTGCATAAAATCATCATCTTCCGTACATAAAGTTGGTTTGTATCCCAACTTGGTTTCGTCACTTTCTTGATCAAAATTGTTTCCTTTTCTGAGGATGGCTTCTACTGGTGAAAGCAGAAACCCACTCCATCGACAACTTTATGTACGTGTCAAGAAAAAGATATAAAAATCTCAGATTTATGGCAACTCAGTTATACTTGAGCAACAAGGGGATTAGTAAATGTCAACTCATTAACAATATCTGTGTACAAATGGTAACAGTGCTCTATTGATGATATGAAATCAAATCTGTTGCAGAGTGACTTATGAGAAACATTATCTTTTGTAGTTATTGATGAGCCTCGAGAAACAATTGGATATGCGAGGATGATCTGGCGAATCCTCCAGCAGATGAGGAGTCGGAGGTAGCTGTTCTGGCATGTAGCCATGTCTTCCACAGCATGTGCTTGGACACCCGCCCAACACTTGAGAGATCCTCCATGCTTCATATGCATGGATAACTAGCCTTGAATTTCTACCAGTCCTATACTCTCTCCTTCTGCAATATTGAAAATGAAAAGATTTGGGAACAAGTAACTAAAAGGTTAACAACTCAGAATCACTTTTTTCTGAATCATGTGTTAGAATGACTCTTTCTGATTGTTTTAATTTATTTGGGAACACTTTGGATCATTTATGTTGGAAACAATATTTTGAAGCCAAATTTATTTAGTTTGTTGAATTTAACATGGATAGGAGACTTGTGATGTATTTATTCAAATCACATACCAGGCAGTTGCTAAACCTCATCTAAAGCAAGCAAGAGTTTCTCAGTGGCTGTTGCTTTTCTTTGAATTTTGCTGGACAAGTTGAACTCTTGGATCTCTTCTGGGTCTTGGTCAGAATCTTGTACGAGAAACCTCTCGGTTACAGTAATCAAGATCAGGTAAAATACATGTATCTCAACCAAGAGAAGTGGGTTATGTTGAAATTTGTATTGGCATGTGGATCAAAGGGAGCTTCTGTTGTTGTAGCTGTCATTTTTATCAGCTGATGATTGTTGGTTGCTGTTTAAGCAACGAGCATTTAGAAATGACCCAGAAGCGCGTGTGGAAAAAGCAGTCTAAAGCATCTGGACCTCTCATTCCCTAAGATCACTGCCAAAGAACATGAGAGGTCTGAATAATCTATACCTGCTTGAATGCAGATCATATTCCCCCCAACCATTCATAAGATAGAGGGGAGGACATGTACCAAATGTGTATGTTCAAGTACAGATTATTGTGACCATACTGACATTTAACACACAAATCTCTGAGGGGGGGAAAACTAACCATCATACACTGAATGGGGCATAATAGCTTGTCTATTACATGATTGATGATTGTGAGAAATTACAAGGAAATAAAACAATTTGCCATTGATCAGGGAAATGCAGCTATAACTTGCCTCTTACATGTTTGCGAAACATTACAGAGAAACAAAAACACGATTCCATCCCCATAAGCCTGCAATGGGTCTACTTTGCATTTCTATTCACTTTCAGATACGGCAAGGCATTACAGACATTGTCATAATCACTCCTGCTAACCGGGTGCTGCACATGACATTAACCCAATGTTAGAAAGCATGTCACTATAATTATAAACCACAACCAAAAATGTTCTCATCAATTTCTAAGGTAAATATAAAGGCGATCAGATCAGCACTTGACCAAAGAAAAGAAAAACTACAGACTAAACTACTACATCAGCAATCAATCATTTTACAGCACCGAGCATTCAAAACAAGTCTCTCCTGCTAGTTCTATCACATTTAGGCTTGGGCATACACCTCATTGTGAACATGCCATACTTGTTTTGACCGTGGATCTGAACATATGACTTAAATGAAGGCAACCTTTAAAAGTACAAAGACAGTATATGATCATCTACCTAGAAAAATACAACATAAGCTCAGAAAAACATAAAATAGTATGTTCACATGAGCAAGAAAAAGAATCACATTCCGTTTCTATGTCCAACAGAATAAGTTAGTACAAAATCAGCACAAATATGTAGTCTCTACCAGCAATGAATTGAGACTGATGCTCAATCAGTAACAAAGACCTGATCAGATAAAAGAAAAGCTTACCATCTTGGAGAGGCGAAGTTTTCTGGTTCTGCTCTTTTTTGCTTGCAAATGTTGCTTTCCAGCTGACCTCCGGACTATTTTCCCTCTGCCAGTCACCCTGAATCGCTTAGCCGAAGCCTGTCTCAAAAAGATGATAAGAAACAAGTTTGGCCATGTCAAATATGTAATTAAGTGTGCATACAATTAGAAGAAACAAAAACACAAATTGCTTTGCTTAAGAGAATCTACAGCAATAACTTTTGCATATGAAATGCTAAATGAAAATTCAATTTGGTGAAACAGAATTCTTATTCACCAAACAGAAGGGAACTCAAACCCAGTTCACAAACCACAGAGAAATTGAACTAAAAATAGATAAATAAATTTCCTTGAATACTTGAAATTGACCTTGTGGGTCTTCATCTTGTAGCCTTTAGCGGCGACAATGGTGAGGGAGCGAGGCTTCTGAATGGGGGTGGTTTTGCAGAGCGTGTGGGAAAAAGCGGAGGAGGAGCCTTGGCCGAAACCTAGTTGGAGCGAGTGGGGATTGGGCTTGAGAGAGGAGAATTGGACAGAGGTGCGAGGGAGTCGAGAGGAAGCTGAGCGAGAAGGGAATAGCCTGAAAGTAAACGACAGCGTCGCGCTTGCAGAGGCCATTGCCATTGCCATTGTTGCTCTCCTTCTCTCTGGTGGAGCTGTAGCTGTGCTGTGTTTTGTGGTGGATAGATAGAATAGATAGAGCGAGGAGTGGATAATTTCTCAATTGCTTTCTAGAGTTAAGGGCAGTGCATCCTCATCAACTGCAATGCACCCTCATCACTTGTCACCTTAGATTTGCCTGAGCATCAGTCTTATCGACCACTTCACACGAATCACACTTTACTTTCTCTTTAAATTGCCAAAATATTGATTAATAAAAAGTAAAAGTCAAATCTAACCATTGGATTTTCATATCCAAGGGACGACATTTATTCCCAGTTTTCAAGTTTAAAATGTGTTGTTTAAAAAGCCTTGGATGCATTGAAACAGCAAAAAATAAAAAATAAAATTGTTTAGCAACACTTTTTTTCCAGATAAAAATGACACTATGATATAGCACTTCCAAGAAAAATAGTGCACATTGAGATGGTATAATGAAAAGACTAGTAGAGGTACACTTGGTTCAATTCGTACACAAACTTTATGAACAAAAAAACCACAGTAACAGTAGCCCATGTAGTGCTCCATGCAGTTCTTGCAAGCTTCTTCTCTAAATCTTGGATTTCATTTATATCCATCATGATCTGGTTACTATGGCTATAGATTCCCATTCCAAACTACATATTACATCCTGCATCACAAAACAAGGTACCATCAGAAACAATTTCACACTTCCTATGTCCAAAACTTGATACATATTCCAGCTTAAACTCACTGAAGGGTTCTGTCGATCAATGTCAAAGCTGTTAATTGCACAGGGTTCAGCCAATAACTCAGTATGATCCTCTCCTACACAGCACAACACAAGCATGCTAAATCATTCTGATATCAGCAAAACCAAATAAAAACTTGACAATTGGAAGTAGCAGGGGATTCGAAATACTAAAGCAGCCATGGCAAAACAAATACAGTAAGAAATTTATACCTTCTTCAACAACAGCAAGGATGCCGTCTTCTGAGCAGATCATAACAGGTAATATCTTCGAAGAAGAGGTGTTTGAAGACTTTGTATAGCAGTCATATTGAACCTCCCAAACATCACTTTCAGAAAGTGAATTGTTTACTGCCTCTCCAGCCCCAACACCTGAAAGAATAATTGGTTGTTGTGGCCTCCTAAGATCCCAGGCAAATACAGTACCCGAAGACCCTCCTGCCTACAAATGCAATAAATTGTGTTAAGTATTAAATTAAATATTATACTTACTAGGTCAATCATGAGAAATATGGTGAATAATGAGCTCCCCAGAAGTATAATTACTGTACCAATAACTTTTGCACGTTATAGTTATGTAGCAAGTTAGTTTGTTGCTTTGTGACCTTGGAATCACAAGTTAAGGTCCAGAAACAGCATCTCTACAAAACTAGGGGGAGGGTTGTTCAAATGCTGACCATCCTTTCTATGATTATCAGATTATGTAGCAACGAGTATATACTTTGAAATGTGTATGTAATATCATGTTGGCTCAGCTACCTACCAAATTAAAATTGCACCAGAGATAACTTTCTATGCATTTAAGTATTTAAAACAGATTAGAGAACTGCACATTTGGGCACCAATAAGCCAAACTTCCGTAGTAAATGAGCCAGCCATCTCAAATCTCGTGCTTACAGAATTTCATACAAGAAGTTTCAGGCCTTCTTTTAAAAATAGAAGAGACTACACTAAAATGGTGGATAGGCATGACACTTATCTATCAATTAAGCATGGTGCAAGAAGCTAGACACAGATAGGGTGGTTATAACCGTTACCAGATGCAATAGAATACAAGCTTATCCACTGAAAGAGCATATCATACTTAAGCACAACTAGAGAAGTTATAAGTGGCAATAGCTTGTGCTGTAATATAAAATGTGAAGACTAAAAAGCTATTTTACCCAAAGTTCATATCCCCCTGAAACTTTAAATCATTTGTAGCCCAGTATCATTGTCAACGCCAATCATACCTATGGACACATGCTATTAGTTAGGTTATCTACAACTTCACTCAGATCACTGTTGCATGCTCTAGAAGATAAATGCTTCAACAAGAGGGAAATTAAAAACATTATTTACCACTGAAGAGATGTCATTTGACAAGACTTTTTAGGTAATGTGACGGCTAATTACAAGAACCTTTACTTGATACTAAATAACATAATGAAAAATGTGGAAGTAGTCCTGTTACCAGACAAGTGTGTTTCCTGGATGGATGAATATCAATAGAGTGCACAATTCCAGAACTTGTTCCCTGAGACCTGCAACATTCCGAGTTATCAATAAAAACTACAGCACACTACAAACAAGAAAAACAACTCAAAGTAGCAGCAGACATAATAATATCCCTCATACTAACATGCATGAAAGTGCATGGCAGTGACACTGAAACCAAGCAATTAAATCACTGATCAATGGCCACACAAGTCCTACCTAATAGACGGTGGGGCTCCAGTATGTCGGAAAGTTTTAGGCAGCCAGACGCCTAACACTAATGGCTATGACCACTAAATAAACAATTAGCTTCACTACGTTTAAGATGTAACTGATTTAAGAGTTTAGAGTGTTCACAAATGAGAACTATCACATAGGGTATAGCGTAATGGCAAAACATCGTCACAGCATTCCAAATTGGAATAAGTACTCATCATCCAGTATTCAATGATTAAGTAATATAGCAAGGTAAAATATAAACTTTTTTATTTTCAGTTGTGTTAGGTTTCTGGTTGTCATACAAACCCAGTATCAAGGAAACAAAAGGAATTAAACTTGATATTTAATTAGTGGATTTGAATTTCAATTCCGTAAGGAACTGTTGCAATGAGGCTTTAACAGCACTTAAGTCCCCGAAATAAAACTTACTTGTGACGGCTTTGGAATAAATACCTCTCATAATATTTTAAACCAAAGCCTACTTGACCAAGTGGTTAATGGTGTCCTTTGGTCTTGGGTTCAATTCTCTTAGGTGCCAGTATAGCTTAATTTATATGAATATTTGAAATCAACTCTAAAAGAACAGGGAAATATTACATCCATCAAAGATGGATACCAAAGACAAACGGTGCAAAAGAAGCATCATCCTCAATAATCATAGAACACGGCCACTCTTATGTTCCCACACTTACGGAATCTAGGAATCATGAGACTAGATATCAATAGGTCTCTAGGTACACAGAAACAAAGATCTGTGGCTATGTGTCTTATCACTAGTCTTTGACATAAAATGATTGCAGCTCTCTTCACAGTACACTACCCCACAAGTTTTAACCATACAGCTCCCTGCCAAACAGAGTAGATTTGGGAGGAAACCCAACCGAGGTAAGGAGAAACTTAACCAGTATGGCACCATATTTCTCTAAAAGCAAATCCTTTCTGTCATTCTTCCCTAATTTTCGATTCTTGAAGCCTCAGCCTTCTGTCTCTAAGAGTGAGGTATATATTGATGATGGTCAATGAATCATGACACACAATTTCATCCAAATTCCAATAAATAGAAGAGAAAAGATTAATGTAGTTGACATTTTAATATTTGACTAGTAGCTTAATCACATCCACCCAAGAAATTTCTATGATAATATGATACTGAAAAGAAATGATAAGAAATCACCACAAGAGAATAAAATGGAGCTCAAGCATCATACCAAAGCACAAAAGTATTCAGCTACACCAAATAAGTTCCAAAAAATTTACCCACCAGTTACCCTTGAACTGAGAAACCGCTCCACCTGGCTTTCTCTTATCCCACCACTGCAGACCAAACCCATACCCTCCGGTGGCAAATTCACTTGGCGACGCCCATTTAGCCGCCGTGTACGACACCAACCCACTGCTGTCAAAAATCCTCCGATAACTCAGTTCAGAATTCCCAATGCTGACCAAATTAACCCTCCCGTCCTCCCCTACAGTCACAGACTCGACCCCTCCGTCCATGAGATCGATACACGAAATGGGTCCAGCGTGCAGCGCGTTCTCGGGCACAGAGACCTCCGATTCGAGAGAAGCGTCTAGGGAATTGGCGAACAGGACGTGAAAGGAGCCGCCGACAGTGGCCGCGGCAATGAGGGATTTCTGGGGCGATAGCGAGGTCCTGAGGGAGGAGATCCTGGAAGGAGGGTCCCATTTGGAATGCGGAGTCAGGGTAGGTGACGGGATCGATTTGAGGGAGTGGATCTCGAGGGAAGACGAATCGAGATCAGAGTCGAAAAGCGCGAGAACCGCGAAGCGATCGAAGGCGGAGGGCGGCGGGAGCCACCGCACTGCGTCGACGTATTTGTATTGCGGGATCCTGTGGGTTTGGGGAGCTTGAGGAAGCTCTGCAATGGCCATTTCTTCTAGGGTTCAGAGTGAGTAGAGTTATGATGTTTGAGGGTTTAGGAGCGGAGGTTTTGGCTATAATTACCTGAATACCCTTCACCCCATAAATATAAGCGAACCGAGAAGTATAGCTGAAAACATTTGAGAGCTGTATTATCTTCAGCAGCACCTTCTACTGCACAAGCCCGTTGAAGAAGCTATTCTTTTTGAAAGAAAATATCAACTTCATTAACGAATAACGAGAAACATAAGGACAAAAGAACCTCACTCTTAGACTATCGAATTATGAAAAACAAACTGAGTTAGGTTATAAACGATCTCATTACAACATCGAGACACGTAAACAATTGTCACATCTCCTAAAACATCTAAAGAAGACCAAATGTCCTCCACTAGAGGCCCTTCTACGACATTAAATCATCGATGGCGGACAGTCGAAACTACATTCGAGGCATCTAAT
>JAYMSV010000776.1:0-15048 GCA_036897745.1 Erodium moschatum | reverse complement strand
GCGGTTAGGCACTATCATGAGCGGTTCACAGTAATACCGGCCTTTTAATTATTGTTGTTTTCTTTTAAAGATGGGTATGACACCGATAATATGTCATATAGTTTGTGATATATATCTTCCGAGGTGCCTTTCCGTGTACGGACTCTTTTGAGTTTGTAAAGGTGGTAACTTTCGCTAATAAAAAAAAAGGTTAAATTTTCCCATAGTTTTATTAAGTATTTTAATATTTCACTGATCATCAAAATTAGTCGTCCCAGTGATTTTATTTCCTTTTCTCCCTCCCTCTTCCCTCAGATCTGCTTCGTCTCTTTTTCACGGAGAGGTCTCTCCTTTGCGATCTCTCTCTCCGCCGGTCGGCTTCTCGATCTAGGCACCATGGCCGCTGCCAATGCTCCCATCACAATGAAGGAGACGTTGACGGTAAATTTTCAGCTCTCTCATTTCCTTCCACATTTGCGTCTCAAATCTCCCCGGATAATACAATTGATCACCTTGCGTTCTTGTGTGTTTCTGAAATCTGCGTGTGCGGTAGTTCTGACTATTTTCTTGGTGCCACTTGCAGTTGCCTAGTGTTGGCATAAATCAGCAATTCATCACCTTCACAAACGTTACCATGGAATCCGATAAGTACATATGTATCAGAGAAACTGCACCGCAGAATAGTGTTGTTATCGTGGACATGAGCATGCCCATGCAGCCTTTGAGACGGCCCATCACTGCCGATTCGGCTTTGATGAATCCCAATTCCAGAATTCTAGCTCTCAAAGGTTCTTCTGATCTCATCATGGCCTCTCAGTTTCAATTTAAATTCCAATTGTATAGTTTCGATCTTTTGTTCTATTGGAATTGGCACATTGTTACGACATTGATATTAGAGTTGGGCGATCTAGATTTTTAGCATTCCTGTTTCACAATGTACATAGTTGAACTCACTTTCTACTGCAATTGCATAGATTGGGACTTTTTTTTCTCTTTAATTGACCTGCCCTTCCATTTTGAAGCTCAACTTCCAGGGACTACTCAGGATCACCTGCAAATATTTAATATTGAATTGAAGCAGAAGATGAAATCACATCAGATGCCTGAACAGGTGATAATTTTGAAAATTAACGAATACTTGGATGTGATTCTGCATATAATATTTCTTGTACCAATTTATTTATTTATTTATTTTACATGGTTTTTAAGCATTGCCTATCTTGATTAATGTGTAGATCGTCTTTTGGAAGTGGATCACCCCAAAGATGCTAGGCCTGGTCACCCAGACCTCAGTGTACCATTGGTCAATAGAAGGTAAGATATATTCACCTTTTGAAAAACCATAATACTTATGTATTCTTTTTGTTTGTTTCTATTTTATTTCTGTATGATAGTATTCATATTTTCATTTAATGTCTGTATTGGAGATTTTCTTATTAGGCTTAATGTATAGGTGATTCTGAGCCTGAGAAGATGTTTGACCGGACAGCTAATCTGTCTAGTAATCAGATTATCAACTACCGTTGCGATCCTACAGAGAAGTGGTTGGTTTTGATTGGAATTGCTCCTGGTGCACCCGAGGTAATCTGTCTTGCTGTTTTTATATCATTGCCATGCTTCTATAATCCCTATGCTTGATTCATTCCCATTGTAACAAAGATGTATTGCTTGAAATCTAGTAACTGACTTGGTGTTCATGTTTTTTCCTACTACCCTGCGTGTAGAGGCCACAACTTGTAAAGGGCAATATGCAGCTTTTCTCTGTAAATCAGCAAAGAAGTCAGGCTCTTGAAGCACATGCTGCATCATTTGCCACATTCAAAGTAATATTCTTTCCCCTGTTTCATTTTCCTTTTCCCTTTCCCATGCTCCATATTTTTCCAATGTCAGGTTGGCCTGCTTTAATGCCACATTGTAATTCTCTATTCTCATGTGCAGGTTCCTGGAAATGATAACCCTTCTATTCTGATCTGTTTTGCCACAAAGAGCTCTAATGCAGGACAAGTTACCTCAAAATTACATATCATTGAACTTGGTGCCCAGCCAGGTTTGAGAATCAACCCTGATGTGCATGAATGCACACTCTTAAGACTTATATTGACACTTGTTTATGCTTTACAACGTGATTTCTGTTTGGGGTCCAGAAAAAAACCCTCATTAAAGTAAATTAGGAATACAAACATAACATAATAAGATAATATACTGTTAGAAAAGCTTCACAAGTTTCTTGTTTGGTCATTAAATTTATGCCTTTTTCTGCTGTGAAATTACTATCTCGTCATTTCAAGGTGTCCTTAGACTTCAAGGTCTTCTGTTCTATTTTACGTTGCAGTTCCGTTAAAATTGAATTGGTTTTACTAATTTGAATTTTGGTGGCAGGCAAACCTTCATTTACTAAGAAACAGGCAGACCTATTTTTCCCTCCAGATTTTGCCGATGACTTCCCTGTATCGATGCAGGTGTTGACAATTTTTTGTTGTTAATTTACCTAGTTTTATATGGGTTCCATATCATTTTTTCATATTCCTAATGTAACAGATATCCCAGAAGTATGGTTTGATATATGTGATCACGAAGCTTGGACTCCTATTTGTGTATGACCTGGAAACTGCTACGGCCGTTTATAGAAACCGAATCAGTCCAGATCCTATTTTTTTGACAGCAGAAGCTTCATCAATCGGCGGATTTTATGCAATCAATAGGCGGGGACAGGTGCTGCTTGCAACTGTAAATGAAGCAACAATTATACCATTTGTTAGTGGGCAGGTATGCTTGTGATGATTTTTTGTATTTTCTTACCAGATAATCTGCTATTGTATTTATAGTCTTATTTGTTGATTTTGCAGTTAAATAATTTGGCACTTGCTATTAATCTCGCCACACGAGGAAATCTTCCCGGTGCAGAGAATCTTGTAAGATAACACGTGTATACATTAATTAATTATTCTTATATTTGTTGCCTCTGGTTTTTTTCCATAATTTGCCTGAACACGGGCACTTAGCTCTCTTGTGTTTGTCAATGGGGAATATGCCTTTCTAGATGGTGTAGACATCTTTTTGATGCCATATTGCCATCCTTTTCTAATGAAACAGTAGCCAGTTTATTTATCGAAGGCTTGGTTGGATAAATTTCTATGCACAATGAAGGGTATGCTAGCCTATTTAGAAGTAGACATGTATTGGTCATAAGTTTTTCACTTCTCACTTTAAAATAGTCTTCAGTGGCGACCTACCTATTATATTGTTTTATGGTTTATTTTTGGTTCCATGCAATGCTTCTATGGTGGGTGTCACTTGGCAGAAATAATTGGTGGTTGGTTGGGGAGTAATTCATAGCCCATCTTTCAGGAAGTGCTATATGATATGAGTATCATAATTTTTCTTGTCTTACTTTTATGGACCGTCATTGGTTGTTTCTGAATCATACTTGATGGTAGCTTGATAGGTGTGGGTTAGCTGACTGTGTTTTTGAAACACATTGTCTATCATATTAATCAGGTTGTTCAGAGGTTCCAAGAATTATTTGCTCAGACCAAATATAAGGAAGCTGCTGAACTTGCTGCAGAATCCCCTCAAGGAATCCTACGTACTCCTGATACAGTTGCTAAGTTTCAGGTATTCTTAATGGATTTTTTTTGTTCAGTGTAAGTTCCTCCTAGGTTCCCAGCTGATAGATAGTATTCATTTATCAGATCGTGGCTTACCTCATTGGTAGGAGGTTGTGCTTGGCCTAATATTTTTCTATTTGGGACATTGTTATTGATTTTCTATTACTGAAAATATATTATTGTATGATTTGATTATTTAACTGTACAATGTTTTCATATTACAGAGTGTTCCTGTTCAAGCTGGTCAAACTCCACCTCTATTGCAGTATTTTGGAACTCTGTTAACTAGGGGAAAACTCAATGCATATGAGTCTTTGGAACTGTCACGCTTAGTTGTAAACCAAAATAAAAAGAACCATTTGGAGAATTGGTTGGCAGAGGACAAGCTTGAATGCAGCGAGGAGCTTGGAGATCTTGTGAAGGTTCGCTTTCTGACAAAAAACTAGATCCAACTTGTATCCATGACTCGACAGATATTTCTCATTTCATTTACCTTTTTTTTTCTATTTTGACTGGTTTTGTAACCTTAGTTCAAACAATTGAAACACTTTTCTATTGTAGACGGTGGATAATGACCTTGCGCTAAAAATTTATATCAAAGCTAGGGCGACTCCGAAAGTTGTTGCAGCATTTGCTGAGAGGAGGGAGTTTGACAAGATTCTAATATACTCAAAGCAGGTATCTTCCATGTGTATTCATTCAGTGACCAGAGTGATTCATATGAAGAATATGCTGACTTATATAGAAATGAGGTGTTACTATTTTGATTTCATCCTCATTTGGAGTTTCTTCTTATGTTTAGAAATGAGGTGTTACTATTTGACTCATTATATCAAAAAATATTTTGGTCAATACAGGTTGGCTACACGCCTGATTATTTGTTTCTTCTTCAAACAATTTTGCGGTCAGATCCACAGGTTTGTTTAATTCTGAATGAGAACACATCCACCCCGAATTTTTGGTTCTTCTGAATTTAGTTTTGTTTGCTTCCATTTTGGTATGATATGTTTTTTTTGGTTCATAGGGAGCTGTTAATTTTGCTTTGATGATGTCCCAAATGGAGGGAGGCTGTCCAGTTGACTACAATACAATAACAGATTTATTTCTCCAGGTTTGATTTTGATATTTGTTGTTTCTTCTTAGTAGTTTAGGTGCAAGCCAAAAATAAAATAGGAAATGTGGTTTTCAGTATATTGCATATTTGGGCTAACAAAGGTCACTTTTCTTACTCCATTGTTGGTGCATCTTCTTATTTGCTACGAGTGACAAGTACATGATAGGCTCATTGACAACGAGTATTATGAAAATTCTTTCTATTTTTATTTTAATGATTGGACTTCTCTGTTTTTGAGCAGAGAAACTTGATTCGTGAGGCAACTGCCTTCTTGTTAGATGTGCTGAAGCCAAATCTTCCCGAGCATGGATTCCTTCAGACAAAGGTTAGTTTTTATTCTCTTGCTAGAATAGTCAGCAGTTTTACATTATGTTTATCCTGGCTCCACGTCTTTGCTTACAATAGCGTGCTAATCAATTCTATTTAGGTTCTTGAAATCAATCTTGTTACATTTCCAAATGTGGCTGATGCTATACTAGCCAATGGTATGTTCAGTCATTATGACCGATCGCGTATTGGTCAACTATGTGAAAAAGCTGGTCTCTACATACGGGCCCTTCAGGTTTTGCTCCCTTAACCTCAGAAACATTCTTGTTTTTGATATTTGACTGTATTCTAGACTCAAAATATGTTTCTGATATGCAGCATTACACCGAATTACCTGATATCAAACGTGTCATCGTGAATACACATGCAATTGAGCCACAGGTTTGCATCAATGCTTTATATAATTTTGTCCAATGTGCCCACCCACTTTTGCTCCCTCTCTAATTCTACTGTGCTTTTTTCAGGCTCTTGTTGAGTTTTTTGGAACTCTTTCCAAAGAATGGGCTCTTGAATGCATGAAAGATCTTCTAATGGTCAATCTGAGGGGAAATCTTCAGATAATTGTTCAGGTAAGATATTTTATTTATGCCGATGTGCCTGTGCATATTGGAATACTAATGGTTGGGTAATTTGTTGGGTGATTTGGTTGGTCTTGGTCCAGATTTTCTGTGATTAAGTCTTCATTGGTTTAGTCTTGGTTAGATGGCTGGATGATCCAAAATATCCCTACATAATATGTATCTTATTTTGTTATACACAACTTGAATTTCTAACTATACGTGTTTTTCAAACTGAGCCTGACTAGAACTTTTCTGCAGACTGCCAAAGAATATTGTGAGCAGTTGGACGTCGATGCATGCATAAAACTCTTTGAACAGTTCAAGTCTTATGAAGGATTGTACTTTTTCTTGGGGTCATATCTGAGTTCCAGGTACTAAGAATTGAAAACAGATATAATGATCATCTGTCTTTGTCAATTTATTTATTTATATTAGATCACTCATCAGTTAACCAAGACATATTTAATTATGGATAGTGAGGATCCTGATATCCACTTCAAGTACATTGAAGCAGCTGCTAAAACTGGTCAGATCAAGGAAGTAGAACGTGTGACTCGGGAATCAAACTTTTACGATCCTGAAAAGGCGAAAAACTTTTTGATGGAGGCCAAGCTTCCAGATGCACGCCCTCTGATTAATGTTTGTGATCGTTTTGGATTTGTTCCAGACCTCACCCATTACCTTTATACAAATAACATGCTCAGATACATTGAGGGTTATGTTCAGAAGGTAGATACTACGCAAGGAATTCTATATACTTTCAATGCCTTGAACTATGAATTATTGTAATGCCCCTCTTTTATAGGTCAATCCAGGAAATGCTCCTCTAGTTGTTGGCCAGTTGTTAGATGATGAGTGCCCCGAAGATTTCATTAAAGGTCTCATTCTTTCAGTTCGTTCTCTTCTTCCAGTTGAGCCCCTATGCGAGGAGTGTGAGAAGAGGTATTTTATGTCTTCACAGTGACCTGTTTGTGCAAGATATTATTATATCTCTTAATTTCACTTTGCTTCTGTTTGCAGGAATCGTCTTCGCTTACTGACTCAGTTCTTGGAGCATCTTGTGAGTGAGGGGAGCCAGGATGTACATGTTCATAATGCCCTGGGTAAAATCATCATTGACAGTAATAACAATCCAGAGCATTTTCTCACTACCAATCCATATTATGATTCACGAGTTGTGGGTAAATACTGTGAGAAGCGGGATCCCACCCTTGCAGTTGTCGCTTATCGTAGAGGACAATGTGATGATGAACTTATCAGTGTCACCAACAGAAACTCTTTGTTCAAACTACAAGCCAGGTATGGATGGCCTTGTTTGCAAATAAGGCGCATTTGACATTTTAATACTACAATGGGCAACTCTTCTTATCTGTTATTCTTTTTTGACCAGATATGTAGTTGAAAGAATGGATGGTGACCTTTGGGAGAAAGTTCTTACTCCTGATAATGAATATAGAAGGCAGCTAATTGACCAAGTTATCTCTACTGCTTTGCCTGAAAGCAAGAGTCCTGAGCAAGTTTCTGCAGCTGTTAAGGCTTTCATGGCGGCTGATCTTCCACATGAACTTATTGAACTACTCGAGAAGATTGTTCTCCAAAATTCTGCTTTTAATGGGAACTTCAATCTGCAAAATCTACTCATCCTGACTGCTATTAAGGCTGACCCTTCCAGAGTTATGGATTACATTAATAGGTTAGACAACTTCGACGGACCTGCCATTGGGGAGGTTGCTGTGGAAGCTCAGTTGTATGAAGAAGCATTTTACATATTCAAGAAGTTTAATTTGAATGTCCAAGCTGTCAATGTCCTCTTGGATCACCTTAAGAGCATCGATCGAGCTGTTGAGTTTGCATACCGCGTTGAAGAAGATGCTGTCTGGAGCCAGGTGGCCAAGGCCCAACTTCGGGAGGGCTTAGTGAGTGATGCAATTGAGTCATTTATTCGTGCAGAGGATGCAACACAGTTCCTAGAAGTCATCCGGGTTGCTGAGGATGTGAATGTATACCATGATTTGGTGAGGTACCTTCTAATGGTTAGGCAGAAGGTCAAAGAGCCCAAGGTGGATGGTGAACTAATTTATGCATATGCTAAGACTGATAGACTGGGTGACATTGAAGAGTTCATTCTCATGCCAAACGTTGCTAATCTTCAACTTGTTGGAGATCGATTGTTTGATGAAACCTTGTATGAGGCAGCCAAAATTATATTTGCATTTATTTCTAATTGGGCGAAATTGGCTTGTACACTAGTGAAGCTTGGGCAGTTCCAAGGTGCTGTTGATGCAGCTAGGAAAGCTAACAGCTCGAAAACATGGAAGTTTGTTTGCTTTGCCTGCGTCGATGCTGAAGAATTCCGTCTGGCTCAGATATGTGGTCTAAACGTCATCATTCAGGTAGCACTTGGTTTACTGTTTTACTCGGTCTCATCAGCCTTCTTACGTTAGCTCTCTATGAACGGTTCCGTTTTCTAATTGATCTGTCGTATTTTGACATTCTAGGTTGATGATTTGGAAGAGGTCAGTGAGTATTACCAAAACAGGGGATGCTTTAATGAACTTATATCTCTCATGGAGAGTGGTCTGGGATTGGAACGTGCACATATGGGCATCTTCACTGAGTTGGGAGTTCTATATGCGCGATACCGTTATGAGAAGCTTATGGAACACATTAAGCTGTTCTCAACCCGTCTCAACATTCCCAAGCTTATCCGAGCTTGTGACCAACAGCAGCACTGGAAGGAGTTGACTTATCTATACATCCAATATGATGAGTTTGACAATGCTGCAACCACTGTAATGAATCACTCTCCAGAAGCTTGGGATCACATGCAATTCAAAGATATTGCAGTCAAAGTTGCAAATGTTGAGCTTTACTATAAAGCGGTGCACTTTTACTTGCAAGAACATCCTGATTTGATCAATGATGTTCTTAATGTACTGGCCCTTCGTGTTGACCATACCCGTGTGGTGGATATAATGCGCAAGGTATACGTTTCTCTAAATCACATTGTATTATATCATTACAAATTGTTAGCTTTAAATATCTTGTCTATACTTTTAACCCTTTTGGATTTCAGGCTGGGCACCTCCGTCTTGTCAAGCCATACATGGTTGCAGTCCAGAGCAACAATCTTTCCGCTGTAAATGAAGCTTTGAATGAGATCTACGTTGATGAGGAGGACTACGACCGACTTCGCGAATCAATAGATATTCATGATAATTTTGATATGATAGGCCTGGCACAGAAGGTAAATTCAAGTTTATTACTCAATGCTTATTTTGTAAGGTGGAACTTATATTTTTGGCTTGAATTTTGTTGAGCAGATTGAGAAGCATGAACTTCTTGAGATGAGGCGTGTTGCTGCTTATATTTATAAGAAAGCAGGGAGATGGAGGCAGTCTATTGCATTGTCAAAGAAAGATAATCTTTACAAGGATGCTATGGAGGCCTGCTCACAGTCAGGTGACCGTGAACTTTCAGAGGAGCTGCTGGTCTTTTTCATCGAGCAGGTTCATTTCTCCTCGATGGCTTTGTTATTTACATGCAACCATTTTTTTTCCGGTTCCATGTTTTCCTTAAAGCTTCTTTATTATTTTATTCTTGATGTGTTGGGTGAATCTGAACTTTACCCATGAAACTGTTTTCTTCTCCAGGGGAAGAAAGAATGTTTCGCCGCATGTCTCTTTGTTTGTTACGATTTGATCCGGCCAGACGTTGCTCTTGAGCTAGCATGGACAAATAACATTATAGATTTTGCCTTCCCATACCTATTGCAGGTGATTTTTTGTTTCCATTCCCATTAACTCTCTCATGTAAAATTCAAATATTGATTTCATCTGAAACTTGCTTATTTTTGTTTAAAGTTCACGCGTGAGTACACACACAAGGTTGATGAACTTGTGAAGGACAAACTGGAATCTCTTAATGAGGTGAAAGCAAAAGAGAAGGAGGAAAAGGATATGGTATCTCAGCAGGTACTACTACATGAAATATTCTTTTTGGCAAGTAACATAAAAGAATAAAGGAGTTTCTAATTTGGTCTGCATTTCTTAGTTCTATTCTCACCTTAGAAAATACTCTCTAGGCTTTCCCCATTTCAATGATTTAGGTAAATCAATGGTAACAAGTCTTGTATTGGTGTCGTGACTGTTAGCGTTTTACTCTATAAAAAACCATCTTTGTACAGTAGTTGGAACTTAACACTGAGAAACACATTGCAGAATATGTATGCCCAGCTTCTGCCTCTGGCTTTACCGGCCCCTCCAATGCCGGGAATGAGTGGTCCTCCCCCTCCAATGCAGGGAATGGGTGGTGGGTATGGTGCACAACCTCCAATGGGTGGGATGGGGATGCCACCTTTTGGCATGCCTTCCATGGGCTCTTACTGATAAGTGGGAAGAGATAATAGAGTGACTTGTAAGTGATGAGCCAGAAAGTTGCAGAATCTTTTTTTTCATGTCTGATTGAAGATTTGGAGGCAGACACTCGCTTGTGCAATGCAGAAGCAGTGGTTATTTGTCATGAAATTCTTAGGGTTGAAGAAGCAAGTAATGTTCAACTCTGGTAACAGGGCTGAACGACGCAGGTCTGTTGGATCAGTGACCCTCGATGATTGACTTGGGATTTTTATGTCTATTCTGCCATGTGTATAGGTTATATTGTGGTAGTTCGATGGGAACATTCTTTGTAAGTTGAGACATTTTTTAGGGCATGACATTTGGAGATTTTGAAATTTTGTAACCACCCATTTTACAGTATAGTATATATATATATTTTTTATATGAACTATGTTTGTCTAAGTTTGAGTTCAAGGTCTTGCTCAGGTCAAAGTGAAGGAACACTACATGTTTGATTCTTAAATAAGCATGAGATTGATGTACAAGGGATTGATCTCAAAACTTCAAAGTAGCTTTGAGCACTTGCCCTTTTATTTAGAGGTCTAATAGAGATTAGAAGTGATCTAACTAAAATCCGACGTATAAATGTTGTTTGTTTAATTGGTCAAAATGCTTAAGTTTTCAGACCAGAGTTCAATCAAAGTAAATGATGGAGTTAAAACAATTACAGTAGAAACACAAATATTGTTTACAATAGTCATTACATTAACTCTCAATTTCCCTTTGTTACAATTATAGCTTAAATGGGAAGAAACAAAACAAATTGAAGTTAGAACAGGAAAAATGCCAATTTTATCCTCTTGAATTTCACAACTACTGAAAAAGGGAACAAACGAAATCCCTTGTTAGAAATTATATGGGCATCAAGCTCTTTATATAGCCCCAAACTAATCCTCACAACTAATCGATATCTTAAACGCTTTTGCTCGACTATAAATTGAAGTCTTAGAACTGAACTCCCACAAAGAGTTCACCAACCAAAAGTTACAATGCATTCACATCTGGAAATAGAATTGCTTTCTCGGCGTGACATGAGCGTGAAAGGGGATCAAGAATAAGCTTTTTTTTTGGCTTTTTTGGTGTGGCTCTTAATTTCTTCGAGATATAATAGTTTCATCTTTATTTTTTTCCTTATGATTGGACAATTGCAACTCAAACTAATCTGTCAAAGTGGTTGGAGATGAGAACTCAGCCAGGAAAAAATGTCCCTTGGTTGAGGCACCAATGACTTGTATACAACTTCCCTTGACATTAGGGCACATAAGTAACATCCCCACAAGAAATTGTTCATAAATGTGAGGATCCCAAATATTTAAGAGGCTCAAGTAGGACACTCTTATTACTTCTGTGTTGACCATTCATCAGCCAGCTGCAAGCTTCCCCTCCCAATACGGCACTTGAACAAGTTTAACTCAGCCCAATCACTTCAACAAAATGCATGAGAAAGGAGCTTCAAAGTAAAAACCAGAGAGATCTCATTCAGGTAGTGTGTAGTTATCAAACCTTCCTTTAGTTTCTTTTTCTTTAACTTTCCACTGTCACTCACTATTCATCATCACATTTTTACTTTCTTTTTTTTCCATTGCTTCACTAGTAAACAAAGAATATCAGTTACAAATCAACACCACTTTCACATTTTTAAATTTTAACACAGACCTCATAAACATGTTAAGAAACTGAAATAATGATCAGTAGAGTATTTCCAAGTGGGATTGGAGAGGGATGTTTCATAGGATGGTAGTTGAAATTTTGCAATCAGCCATGCTTCAATTTCTATTGCTTAAATAGATTACCAGTATATATTATGCAACCGACCATCATCGATTGGAGGGTCGGTCTGTATATGTATTTTCACACCAAGATTCAAGAACAAAGAAAGAAGAGAGGGTCATGAGCAAGTTTTGAGAGGAGAATTTAATGGTGCACCTAACATGTCTCCCCTTATTAACAACTTTTTCATGCCAGCAAGTGCCAGAAATCTCCCACCTATATATATACAAGAGCAGTGTCATAAATTAGCATATCTAACATAATAAATTAGAGTGTATCTTATCAATAACATCGTTTTCTAGTGCACAGTACTTAGATTACCTATATTACCATAGTTCAATTACAAGAAATGAATGGGTCATATCTCTTTTGTCAGGCTTTAGGTGAGAACATACCTTGCTTCTGAAGTAAGAGCATACAAAAGGTGGAGAGAGATCCAGAAAACTGAGTGTCAGATGACAGCAGAGAAAGAGAGAATGTTGCAAAGAGATGGTCACTCACACTCAGAGATGAGCTTCCTCATGCAGAGGAACGGTTCTTTGGAGAAAGAAAACCAGGAGCTGCATCAAGAAGTAGCTCGTCTCAAACAGCTCATATGTTCCCTCAAAGCACATGATAATGAAAGGAAATCAATGCTCTGGAAGAAGCTACAGTACCACAACATAGATGTATCAATCCAGAAGCCAACTTCATTTGGAAAAAGTTCTGAACCAAATTGGGAAGCAGAAAAGCCGACTTCAAGACCCGAGATCCCACAAGTAAGCTTAAAGGAAAGAGTGCCAAGACCACCTCCTAGCCCTTTCGCTGCAATCACTTCATCATCATCAATCAAGGAAAGGAATGGAAATAAAGTGCCATCAGCACCAGCACCACCTCCACCACCAGTGCCTTCGAAATTGCTAGGCAAGTCCAAATCAATCCGTCGCATACCAGAAGTTGTGGAGTTGTATCGTCTGCTCACAAGAAAAGACGGGCAGATGGAGAATAGATCAAATCCCACACTGAGTCCAGTAGCCTCATTTTCTAAGAACATGATTGGAGAAATTGAGAACCGCTCAAGTTACGTTTCAGCTGTAAGTAAAGTATTTCCTTCCATTTTTAATCATATAATGAAGAAAAAAATGTGAATATCTTGATTTCCTGCAGATCAAATCTGATGTTGAGGCTCGAGCAGAGTTCGTGAACTCCTTAATAAAAGAGGTGGAATCAGCAGCATATACAGAAATTTCTGATGTAGAGGCATTTATTAAATGGCTGGATGAGGAACTTTCTTCCCTAGTGGATGAAAGAGCAGTGCTTAAGCACTTCCCACATTGGCCGGAGAGAAAAGCCGATGCAATGAGAGAAGCAGCTTGCAGCTACAGAGAGCTGAAGAACCTTGAATCGGAGGTTTCATCGTTTCAAGACAACCCTAAGGAGCCTTTCATCCAAGCCCTGCGGAGGATGCAAGCTTTGCAAGACAGGCGAGCATGTATAATTTTTGTACAACACAGTTGCATGCACACATGGGATTGATGTTGTGATCTGATAACTGTGTCTGGTTTTCACGTTCACAGGTTAGAGAGAAGTGTGAGCAATACTGAAAAGGTTAGGGAAAGTACAAGCAAGAGATACAAAGATTTGCAGATACCTTGGGGATGGATGATGGACACAGGACTTATTGGTCAGGTAGGTAACATATTGCTAATCTTTAACATCAAGCATGGAATTAGATTGATAATAATGCTTACCAATAAACCTAAAACCACATTTAAACTTCACTCTAGATTGCAGAAATTCAAACAAACTGTAAACATCACATCGTAGTATGGCAGATATTATTTTTTGCTTAAACTTGCAGTCATTCAGAAAATACATGAATTAAGAGACCAAATACAGCACCATCCCATCATATCACCGAGGGCTTCGAACAAACTGTATACATCACATTATACAATCACCCTAGTGTAGTTTTAGAAGAGAAAAATCCACAGCTCTGAAGATTTATTTATAAGCCAACTATTGCAATGAATCAAGAATTCAAAATGCCCTTCTTGATACAGCATAAGTAAAAACATTTTCCATGTTTTGTTCCCAGATGAAAATAAGTTCACTGAGATTGGCCAAGGAATATATGAGAAGGGTCACAAAAGAATTGCACTGCAATGAATATGCACAAGAGAACATCATGCTACAAGGAGTTAAATTCGCATTTCGTATACATCAGGTAAACTCGAAAGAACAATCCTACCAGATTAAAACTCTCCATCCCACAGCCTGATCTTATATATATAGCTTTACTAACTAGTAGAATACTCAGTTCGCAGGAGGTTTCAATGCAGAGACCACACAAGCATTTGAAGAACTAAAGAACGTTGGGTTCAGCAACAGCAAAGCATAACAAGTTGTAACAAAATGAGGCATACAATAGTTTGTGAAAATGGTTGGTAAGGTATTCCAGTCCACACCATTGCTAGTATAAGGAAATTTTTGTAAATTCGTATGGTAAGTTTTCAACCCACAGACAAAGTAGACATCAAAAACCATTATATGTAACTAAGCACAAACATTGATGGCAAGAACAAATGCTAGTGGAATGATGAACTGAGTACTCTTAGCTGGAGATTAATAGCAATAACAATGAATCAAACTGGTCCACATAACAAAGACCCAATACAAGATGGCTAAAGCTGCTGCAACCAAATCACATATATGCGCCATATCGTAAAAAAAATCAGAAAAAACGAAGCAAAATTTAAAGAGAATTGGTAGATGCAAAATTATAATATAATCCAAAACTGCAGCTTGTCGAATTCAAATGAAAATTCATCAAATGTCTTGAAACATAACGACATTACAAAACGTCTACGAAATGGCGAAGCTAACCATTTTCAACTAAAGAATCAAAGATAATCCATAGCCCGAGAACGCCGATGAAAGCGCTTGCAGAAAGCTACGGCTTCTACTTGGATCTTTGTCTCATCTTTCGGCGCTTCCTCTTCAACCTCCTCATGCGCTTCTTCTTCCACTGTCAACAACACAGAACAAAATCGAAATCAGAACCATTGCATCGATCGCGAGCTAAATAGATTCAAAACACATTGCGATCGAAATGAAATTTCGAAATCGGGAAAAGATGAGCACGAGATTGAAGAGAAAAGGGAATCGGACATACCTTGGCTCTCATGGTGATTTGATTCTTCTCTGCGTTCGCTTTCTCTAAAACCCTAGCTTTCTGCTTCAGAGGCCGCTGCGAGATCTGTGGGAGACGAGGAAGGATCAATTAGGGTTTTGAGGAGTTATATAGGGCGAGT
>JAYMSV010000775.1:0-15050 GCA_036897745.1 Erodium moschatum | reverse complement strand
AGACTCAGAGCCCCCTCCTCCTTTTGCAGAGCCTCCTTCTCCGTTCCCAGGAAATCCATCTCCGCCAAGTCCTCCCTTTTCTCCAGGTTTCTATCTCTTCCTTCCGATTTTCATTTCCATGTTTCTTTCCTATGTGCTCGAATGGTGTTGCCTCGGGTTTAGTTTTATAGGGCAAATTGGAGGCACTTTACTCACTCCCAAACCCAACCCTAATCCTTGTGTAAGTTTTAGTGGAAGAAACTGGCTGTGGTGGGTTGTAAAGGGTTCATTTAAGCAGATTGCAACTGAGATGGTGGCTCCCTAGATTTCTGAAAGACACATCTGCATGGAGTGAGATAGTTTAGCACAAATGCTAAGAGATAATGTGATATCTGTCACTGATTGTCTGCACTCACTATAACTGTTTGCTACGCAATGTTCTAATATAGAGGTATCACATTTAACCAGCATTCAAGTGCATGACCTACTAGGATTTTTCGTCTTCTCTTGTAGAAAATTCATCTCAGGAGTTGCCCATGTCTTGAGTTCTTGGTGTCCACTACTGTATCTATAATATTTGACCAAAAGCGCATAAATGATTGCTTATTTACTTCTTCAGATTCTTGAACAACTGTTGTATAAGTGGTTACTTTGTATTTATGTTGCCATTCATTCCTCTTCCTGTTTGAAATCCAATCCAGTAATGAGGGCTCAGTGTTTGATCCGTTGGGTATCAATCCAGATGCATCTTCTAGCTTAAATGCTACTTGGCAAAGTCTTCATGGACTGTTTTCTCAAACATTTGAGAATTCCTCAGGCACAAAAAAAGATAGAGCTTCTTCTTCTCGTGGTGTAGCAGGTTTTTCTTTGCTCGTTAATGTGTTCCTTAAAGCTTCACACAACAAGTTATTCGTTGAACCTTTAGGAGCTGATTAGGATATTTTGACCTCTGCAGCTGCAATTGAGGATAGTTCCATTGACTTTGGGGACTTCTTCAAAGGCCAATTACCTGGAAAATTCCTGAAGCTCTTGGGATTTTTGGCCCTATCTCGACTTGGAATCTATATACCTCTTGGTGGGGTAAATAGGGAGGCATTTGTAGGGAATTTAGATCAGAACAGTTTGTTGAGCACATTGGACTCATTTTCTGGAGGAGGCATTGGTAGACTAGGGATATGTTCCCTTGGTATCGTCCCTTTTATTAATGCTCAAATTGTGTTCCAGCTTCTTGCACAAGTTTATCCTAAGTTGCAAGACCTTCAGAAAAGAGAAGGTGAAGCAGGAAGAAAGAAAATACTTCAATACACTCGATATGCTTCTGTTGGGTTTGCCATAGTACAGGTAAGGAATTTGTTACTATGGTCCTATGAAAGGCTAAGAATATTATCTTTGGGTTGTGGTGCTAACATATATATGCCACATTTCATTTGATATGTCAGATTTATTTAGTGATATAGAATTTCCATTGTTACCAAACCAGTTATGGTGTGAATTATAAACCACTTCTCTTATAAGTTCTAGAGAACTGTTCTTTTGGGTAGCTGGGTTCTCAAGGTGATGGTACGCATAAGTAAAAGTAACTGAAAATTACGCACGCTAGTAATCGTACCTTATTTGTCGTGTTTCTTATGAAAAATAGAAAGGGAAAAACTTCAAAGTGGTGAATGACATACAACCCATGCACTACTCAAACTAGAGCTGATACACGAATGGTTGAGAGAGATAAAATGCATGCATTATTAATTCCAATCGAATTACTACACTAAGGAGCATCAATAGGCGACAAGTGAAAACATTGAATTTATAAAGTAATAGATGGTATAAAGAAGAAAAGGCCTTGCTTAGTTAAGCTGTACATGATGGAAGTTCATGCTTCTGTTGTAGCTTCTCGTAGATTCTGCTGGCTGTGTAAAATATTTCATAACTAAGTTGATGAGATTAGCTAATCCTTGTTTATATCAGGCAATTGGTCAAGTCCTCTACCTTCGTCCCTACGTTAATGACTTCAGTACAGAATGGGCTCTATCATCTGTTACTCTGTTGACACTTGGTTCAGTACTTACAACATACATTGGGGAGAGGATTTCTGATCTTAAACTTGGAAATGGCACATCTCTTTTGATTTTCACAAGCATTATCTCTTACTTGCCAGCATCTTTTGGTAGGACAGTTGCAGAAGCTTTTCAGGATGGTAATTACATTGGACTCATAAGCATAATCATCACTTTCTTCCTGTTGGTCCTTAGTATTGTATACGTTCAGGTAATCTCTTTTTACTCACTCAAGTGAATATTGGGTTGGTCAATGAACAGAATCATATGTAGTTATCTTGACAAATGGTTTCAGGAAGCAGAGAGAAAAATTCCTATTAATTATGCTTCAAGGTTTACCAGCAGAAGTGGAGGACTGGAGAAATCAGCTTACCTCCCTTTTAAGGTTTTTATTTCACCTTCCACTGTTTTCATCTGACTATACAAGAATGAAATAAGGAGTAGTCATTCTTAGATATGGATACTTCGAATCGACTGTGATAAAATTTTCACCTTTCAGATGTCTTAACACTACCACTCAGAGCTTGTTAGAATTCAAATACATGATCTTGGTTTCAATCCAAAATTCTGTGGTAAAGCATCAAACCATAATCATCACATAAGCAACAGTAAACCTGGTGTAGGCTGTGATCATAATCTTATTTCAGGCTTTGCATATTATGATCAAGTTACTAAAAAGGGTTCTCAGTAATGGCAAGCCTTGAATTTCAGGTGAACTAACTAATGTTTTGATGAAAAAAAAAGCTGACGCTCAAATTTATTCAAAGACATCTTTTAAGAATGGTTGCCTTGTTACATAGCATAATGCTCTAATTATTCACATGTGTATGGCTACCTACTTATTGCTTCTGCTAGGAGCATGTAATTTTTTCATGAAACTTTGTATCAATATACTCATTATCATTTCAAGAATCGATTTCTTGTAATTGACCAGGTAAATAGTTCTGGAGTAATGCCAATCATATTTTCTACATCATCATTGGCTCTTCCGGGTACTCTAGCACGCTTCACTGGTTTAGCTGCGCTGAAAAACGCTGCATTCGCTTTAAACCCAGGAGGTAAGATTTGCAACTTGTATGTTACACCAGTATGCAGTCTTTTTTTCTTTAACAATATCATGTGATAATTTTCAAGACATTATTGTTGCCTTTATTTTGAATTCCTACCAATAAAATTTATAAGCATCTGTGGCATCAGAAACTGCATTTAAATCACAACCTCAGTATGATTTTTTCAGTCAAGTTTGTCTTAATCGGTTTTCTTTTTGTGATTTGTTTAGTAAAATTGGTTTATAAGCACGGAGCCAATTAGTATACAGATCATTATCAAATTAAATACCTGCCGCTAGGTGGGTGGGTTATATTGATGGCTTATCTTTTTCTACTGACACAAAGTCATACAATCCGAAACTAATAAATTAATATATTGGCAGGTTCTCTATATCTCCCTACCAATGTCTTATTAATTGCCTTTTTCAACTACTACTATACTTTCCTACAATTGGACCCTGATGAAGTGAGTGAACAGTTGAAACGACAAGGGGCATCAATTCCCCTTGTTCGTCCGGGTAAAACTACAGCTGCATTCATAAAAACGGTAAGTATTGTTCTAATCCTGGCAAATTATATATACACTCACTTTATGAAGCCATAGCATTCGCTTGCAATATACAACTCTTCTAATTTCTGTTTGGTTTAATGACATAGAAGATTTTTTTTTTGTATTAATTACTTATTTTTGGACATCCCAATTTGGATTCTGACAAATGTTATCGATAAGGACCAATAAATACATTTCATTATTATCCTATATAAGCTTTTATCCTTTTATCCTGCACATATATATTAAAAGAAAGAGTTACATTTATGTGCAAGTTTCTTAATTTCCCATCATTCCATTACTAACCAATAGAAACTTCTAGCCTTTTACCTCGCAAATAGATTTTAAAAGAAACTTAATTACAATTTTTACCATTTATGAGCTTAGTGATAAGTGTGTTTGAATTGCATGGCCAAATTGATTGAATCTAACATACAAGTTTGTAACTCGAAGTTTCTTTTGTGTGCATATTATTTAAGTTCGACTTCATTTCACTTCAAGGATATAATGTGATATTTTAATAAAGGGGAATAACTGGAATGTGCCCTTATGATTTTGGCACGGACGGAAAACTGACCAATGAAAAAACGACCCATGAACTACCTAATGAATTGTGCAAAATCCAAAACTTTTTCTTTCCGTTAAAATGGATGAAAAATGACCGAGTATTCTGTTCAAATGAACAGAATATTCCATTCTTCATCATGTGCCAAGCAAATGGAACTTATTTTTTTCAAAACCCCTAAACTACCTCTCAACCCTAAAATAGCTCCCTAATTCTCAAACCCTATTTGTTCCCAAATCCCTGCATCCTATAATGGTTCCCTAACTCTAAACTACCCTTCTACTTTCCCAACCCCAACATTGCTTGCCCATTTGCCAGCCTTACTGTCGGAGACAACCAGGCCAGATCAAAACTCAACGGTTCTAGATCAGAACTTGGCGTGTACATTAACAAGCTGACGAGCCCAATGAGATGACCGTGCATGAAGAAGGCACGTTGTCCAGGGCTCGTGTCGCCGACGGTTCCAGATGCGTCGATCTAGAATTCAGCGTGAACAAATTGAGGCGTTTGACCTGGACAAGCCAAAATCGGCATTATGGGGTTCCGTCGAGGTCGTAAGGAAGATATTGTCTTGTTCATTTTTTTGTTTTTTAATAATTAATTGTTATTTTTTAAATATGATTTGTATACAAGTTAATTAATTAATTAATTCAAATACGATTTTTCAAAATTAACTGAATTTATAAAAATAAAATTATTTATTCGAAACTGATTTTTTAATTATTATTTTTTTTTACAAATTTAGCATTTAAATTTAAATTTTAATCATTCAGCGGTGTTGTTTGGAAATTTATAAGTGATAGGAGGGTATTGTGGTATTTTTAATTTGTGAGGGCAATTTTGTCATTTAGCCTAAACTAATAGAAATTAATATACGACTGGGCAGCATTCAGAAGACAGCTCATGGGCCGTTTTGAGTAGGAAACCTTTGTGAAACTAAGAAAAAGGTTGTGAGGATAAAATATCCTCTCGAATCTATAACTATGAGAGTCTCATGCACCAGACGGTCCTGGGATTTCAAAAAAGAATCATCCTGTGATTGTGACTTAGTTTGTGTTAAAAGACTAAACTCTAGTAACTAATAATTTGTTCCCTTACTCATGCCTTCACAAAATTTGATTTTTTTTCCTTGCATGCACATGGACATTAGTTACAAGGATGGCATGGCACTTGAAAGAGTTATCAAGTAGACCAAGGGGTTGTGTTTTTTATATTTTATATTCTGCCAATTAATTGCTTGTTGGGTTGAGATATTCAGAAATGTTATTTCAATTCATCGAACCTTGTCGTGTTCATTGATGTAGAAATCATGGCTTGGAAGCCAATTCCAAAATGTGGGTCAGTGCTAAAAAATTGTTCCTAAGCCGAACGTCTCAACCCAACTTGGGTTTGCATCAACTTTAGTACCCAAAGTGTCTGCGTTTCCCAGTTTTGATATCGAAAGCATACAATTATATTCAGTTTCCAGCACATCTATTAGGGCGGTGTTGACTCAGCAGCAGATTAATGGCATTATGACAGAATGTACTAAACCGAACTAACAGATATTTTGGATACCGAATAGGAAAAAAATTACATGGATACCGTTTCACTGTTAGCTATCAGATGATGATAGCTATCTCATTTGGTTTTCTTCATAGCTTAGCAAATCTTAGAATAGACTTTGGTTGCCTCTCTATATGTTTGGTAAGTGCCTTACTCATCATTTAACCTTAATTGATGGAATATAGGTTCTGGGTCGAATATCGGTTCTTGGTTCAGCATTTCTGGCAATTCTAGCTGCTGGCCCAGCTGTGGTTGAACAAATAACACACCTGACTGCATTCCGGGGATTTGCAGGCACATCTGTTCTCATTCTTGTTGGCTGTGCCACAGATACAGCAAGAAAAGTCCAAGCAGAGATTATATCTCAGAAGTACAAGAACATTGAGTTCTATGACATTGACAAATTGTGATTATGTTATTGGTGTGTACCTGACCTTTGACAATTTACAAAATTAAATGTCATTCAGTTACAAGTACCTGTACAACTCTTTTACCAAACATAGAGTATATCATCACTTGATTATGTAACATTTCTCAGAGGAAACATTAACCTTCGGCAAGCCACACAACATGTTACTTATAACATAAAACATAATATACATGTACTAAAAGATACACAATCTCTACATTCTTCTCTTCCCAATAAAATACATGTTTCTCCAGCATCATGGGAAGAATCTTTAGATGTGCAAGTTGGGTTTCACCATTTCTGTGGAACCATACATATATATATATATATGCCTATCATAAACCTATTAGCATGCATGATGCAGATCGCAAGCAACTAATAATCATCCGGCTCAGCAGAGAAATCAGGCTCTTCAGGTTTTTGTAGCTTGGGCATATCACCAGCCTTGATCTTCTGCACACCTCTCCTTGTGTTTGCAGCAAACCTTGAAGCTAATATGGTTACCCCAAGGTTTAGTTTTCCACCTGAAGTAGAAGTCCTAGAAGCAACAGCTAAATTTTCCTCTCCCTCTCCCTCTTCTTCCTCTGCCTCGTTGCTCATTTTTTCGTCCAAAGCAAAGGACTCCCTGGTACTCAGATCTTTAGCCATCAACCTCCTCTTGTGTCGCCGCCAAGCGGCCTGTATGAAGCACGCAGCCCAAGTCCTCCAGTGGTGGGAGTAGTACCGGAAGGTGTGCTGCAGTTTCTTACTGTGGAGGCGCCGGAACTGATTTGCCACAAATTTGAGATCCTCAGCTCGCAATGCAAAGGCTTCCACTTCAACAAGGGCTCTGACTGTTCTGGTAGATGATGGCATATTCACAGTGGACTTTGGAAGCAGAGCCCATGCAAGCAGTTCCTCCCCACAAAAATCTCCAGGCCTCAATGTAATTGAATTGAAGAAACCAGTTCGGCCTCCATTGGTAGTGGAGCTCTCTAGCCTACCTCTGATGATAAAAAGCATCTCTGTCACAGGATCACCCTCTCGCACGATGTAGGTGCCTTCAGTGCATAGGGAGGATACTAATCGCTCACATATTGCATCAAGCAGCTGATCATCCATCTGTGAGAAGAAGGGCACCTGCGCAAAACAACAAGATATGAGAGATAGACAAACATAAACCAAGAGAAGCAAGATATGAATAGATTTGTCATACTCGTCGAACAAGATCCAAGCACAAGTGGCGTTGGATATCACGGCGAAGATCAGCAGGTAAGCCTTGCAAGATTGTCTCTTCATCAACTCCTCGAGTTGCCACCCACTTGTATTGAACAAACCGCCGAACACGTCGTTTTAGATCTTCAGGGAGCTGACGATGCCTCATCCACTCCTCAGTGTCTCTTCGTTTTAGTCTCCATTCCTCGAGCCTTATTGTGATAGATTGCAGGTATGTCTGCATTGCAGCATAAAAACATGTCAATTTACTACTTACAGACATTACCATTTCAGCACGAAGGTATATAAGAACATTCAGCAGCATTTTCCAAAGTGAATCACATTTTTACTTGAAATAAAATTAAGAGCTTAAATTAATCCCACCAGAGGTAAGAAAAGAATGTCAAGATCCAGTGACATCAAGCTTAACCCATTATGTTGATTTATTCTAAACTAGCACTACTAAATTGACTGCCTAACTTCAGTTACAAACTGTCTTGGCCTTTTCAGCAGCAAGCACCATAAACATGTCCACACAGGC
Organism: Erodium moschatum; assembly: GCA_036897745.1. Taxonomy (NCBI): domain Eukaryota; kingdom Viridiplantae; phylum Streptophyta; class Magnoliopsida; order Geraniales; family Geraniaceae; genus Erodium; species Erodium moschatum. The sequence goes on along the minus strand of JAYMSV010000775.1, from coordinate 7,167 downwards.
TATGCCTGGAATGTTGAATCTTCAAGATAGGATGAGGGTTATTAGGGAGTGTAGTACATTTTGTATGTGAAGAAGCCTGGTCCTCTCTTCTCCTTAATCTGAAGAAGCACATTTTACATACTAAGGATTATATGTTAAAGCCTGGTCCACCCCAAAAGCTTAAGCTAATGCGTTATGGCCATTACCACATTCTTTCGATGTGGGACAACTTCAACTCTCCAAGTATTGCACACTAGGACGCCTACGGGAATGTCCAGCACTCAAAGGTAGAATCACAAGCCCAAACCAGTTCTGTTAACATGTTAAGGCCCGATCCAACCCAAAAGCTCAAGCTAATGGAAGGAGACTACAATATGCTTATCAAGTTATCAATTAATTCAGATCTTCGGATGTGGAGCAACTTCAACACTCCCAAAGCTAGTCATGAAGCCTCCAAATATGAATTTATGTTATGTACTCAAGTGGTAAACAGCTTCCTTCTACAGAAGTGAGATCTTGAGTTCAAACTATGGTACATACAAATTGGCTGATAAAAAATGTTATATACTCAAGGATCACTTGTTTGGACACTTCTTTACCAGAAGAAAGTGCAGAGTGAGGTTCTGCATTTTGCCAAAAAGAATCAGACAGTGATAATTAAATGGTTATGGTAATAACTAAGCATCTTTTGCATGTGTAAGAACAGTGTAGATATAGCAAGAGTACATCTCACATTGTACATTCAAAGAAAAGGCACATACATTTTCCTCTCATGTCAAGAGTTTGGGTGCTGAAAGAAGATACTTTTTATCCGTGTACTTATATCAAAGCTTACAAGTCGGTAAAGATAGGTTTGGAAGAAACGAGGCATGAATCCAGTACAGATGACATTTTACGAGTAATTAAAAGGAAACACACATCCATGAAAATTGTCAACCTTAATAATAACATAAGCAGATGAAAATGTAGTTTTACATGATAATAGCAAAAAACAAGAATACGATTTCTCATACCTGCATATTTCCAATCAAATGTGCAAACAATACAAGACCGAAGATGGCAATCAGAATGGCAAATGCAGTTTCCCCAATAAAAGTACTTGTTGACAAATTCTGACCATATGAACTGGGACAATAAGAAAGTAAAATATGATCATGAATATTTCTGTGGATATAAAAATTTAAATATAATATATTCCACAATAGTTTAAGAGAAAAATCAATATTGTATAGTAGGTTATCCAGATCAATGCGGTAGGGGATCTTAGCAGGGAACATGGTACTGCAAACCTAAGTGCATAAACAGAAATGCTGACCTTCCATAAGAATGTATGAGCTATAGAGTATAAAGTCGCTTTCAAATAAGGGACCTTAAAAAATATACAATCCAGTTTGGAAGTTGAAGCAGTGCCTTTGTCATTTATATCGAGTACAAGTATGATTTTCTTCTCAAATATACAACATATAACCCCTTCAATTCAATCGATGCATGTCTAACTTTGAAAGGGAAAGTGGAGGAATTTATTAGCTTATTTTCATCACTCCTGCAACACATATTAACAGTACTTACATTATATCCGATCCATAACTTAGTTAGAAGTTATCTTGTAAAAACTACTCCATACATCTCAAGAGTGTAAGCAGAACAGATTCCTTTTATTGCATCTTTACCTTTTCCTTGCAAACTATTTGTTAAAGGTGATTATATACACATCACAATCTCTATAATTTTCCAAATCTTATTCCAAATTATCCTGAAGATGCATATTGCAATGCTATTCATGCTATCGAACTACTATCTCTTTCCATTTTTAACAAAATATTTAACAGATTAAAAATTGTATATAATTACCTGCAAATGACGCACATTACAACCTCTACACATCAAACCCAAATCTAGACACAAAATGCCTATCATCATCCTACATGAAAACAGATTATGGAAATTGAAAAGCAGAAAACGATAGAGATCGCTAAGTATAAAAGGATTATCCATATTTAATTATACCTCAGCTGCTGCAAGCCCCACCACAAGCAGTAGAAATACTTCTCAACAAAGCTTGAGGAGACAACTTTTTTTGTCACTGCATTTTCAAATATGCCATACTTGAAAGTGATATCTTTACTAGGATCACAGTTTGCAAACACTGTTGTATTCTTTACCCAAGACTTGCGATCACCATCGTCGAAAGTATCACAATCCAAATAGATAAGTAAGCATTTAACAGGGGTAAGTTCCTTTCTGCATACAGATTTCCAGCATGATGTATACCGGTCAATAGAAAGCACATACCAAGCAGCCCCTAGAACCTGCCATAAATTAAAGCATGAATGAATCTACTTATTTTGATGCTAAAGAATTGGAGAGTTAATCAAGTTGTGTAACCATTTCATGAACATATTAAAGGAGGTAACAAAATAGAGTTAAGAGAGCCTGAAAGTCAAGATTACATACATGGCTAGCCAGTATATACAATAGCAGATTGTAGGCAGCACCTGCCCAGGCAGTTTTTGTGACAACTCCAGTTGCTTTAACGATTTGAGAGCTTAAGGGAAACATAAGATATAACCTGGGGATATATTGAAGTAGAACAATTAGTGCAAGGGCATTATTGTTATGGTCAGCTCGAGAGCTTCTTGTTGCTGGAATGATGAACCAAATGACTATCTGCACAATTAGCAATAGGTTAGTTTTCACTGTGTGTCAGTGTATTATCATTTTTGATGCAAGACAAGCAAAAATTCCGATCACAAAGTTTATCAATTTACTCCAATTCACATTTGCTATAATTAGCCAGACATGGACTGCAGGACACCTAATACCCAGATAAGCTTATCTTACACAATATTTTGTACTTAGGCTAACCATAACAAAGTGAACACGGCATTGTCAAGCTTCTGAAATACTTGAAAATATTCTCTGATCACCAAATCAATGTATAAATAAGGGTTAATTGTCAAAAGTTACCCTTATGTATTGGTCATGTGCAGAAAACTACCCTAAGATTAAAAGTTACCAATAAGATACACTATTTTTTGGTCACAAATCATTTACACAGACCAATAAGGGTAGTTTTCTGCACGTGACCAATACACAAGGGTAACTTTTGGCAATTAACATATAAATAATATGTTCACAAGACAAACTTTAGATGGAGAGGAACAAACTCTCTATGCAAAGTCTCACAAATGTTTTAAAAGGTGGAATCGGGACGAAGCATTTTTATCTAGCCTCACGAGGCATAAGACTCAATAATAAGCAGTTTTGTAAAAGTCAGTCCAGGCGTCCGCCTAGGTGCTGAATTTTACAATACCGGCCTAATTTTGAAAAATCAGATGTTCTAGGCGGATTTGCACTGTTCTGGACGGTTTTGTGATAGTACATAGCATTTTATTCATAAATAAGCAACAATGATGGCTTAGCTCACTGGTAGAGCGCATGTCTTGCAGTCATCTCACCCCGGTTTAATTACAACAAGTGCTGCTTACTTACATTTTTATTAAAATATGCATTATTGTAGTTTTATTAATTCTTTAAATAATACTTAGTAATATAATATTTACGGTCATGATCAAGGCCTTCTGTTCTTTGGTTGACATAAGGCCCCTCTGCGATGACGAGTTAATTGAGAGGTGGGCATTTGACAACAATCATAATTCATGCTACTTTCATGAAGTAGCTAAGGCTCGAACCTTAAGGAACCAAATCTTCTATGTGGAAGAGAACGGGGTTAAGTATTTTGTTCCGGCTAAGGTCAAGGCCCAATCCTCTTTGCACTTTAGGGCCCGAATTTTCTCTGACCAGATAGTTTGTCACCAACTCCCCCATTTGGACTTAGCTGGCCTCTCTGCTAATGACTTGGAGGCTCCCAAGAGTTATTCACTAAGGACAAGGTTATTCAGATTAAGTTTCTTGTGTAAGAGACAGCCTCCGGACTCAATGGGTTTAACTTGGTTTTCTTTCGTACTGCCAGGTAGATTATAAGGGAGGACTTTATGAGCTTCATCCATTTCTTCTACTCGTCTGGTCAATTTGGGAGGGGGATTAACTCGAGCATCATCGTGCATATTCTGAAGGTCCCCTCGCCTAGGATCTTCTTCGAGTTTCGTACCATTAATCTCACTACTACTATGTACAAGATTCTAGTCAAGGTTTTGTCTCGTCACTCTCGTATCGCGATAAGGGTCTTATCAACGATACTCGGTCTGCTTGTATCAAGGGTTGCCAGGATTTCGAAAAAGCCTTTAATAAGGTTGACTGTTTATACTCGACTCAGATCATGAGGAGCATGAGTTTTGGTCACGGATGGTTTATGTGGATCTTATCTCGACTTAGGGGTTTTTTGTCCGTTCTGTTCAATTGCTCACCCTGAATGTCTCTTGGGCAATTTAGATCGGTTGCAAATTTTTGGTTGGATGGAGATTGGTGTTGCTCCTTTAGAAGGACTATTCGAGATCGAGATCTGAAGGTTTTAGAGGAGATTTAGGGACTCCTTCATGGGATTTGACTAGATCCGAGTGAGTCTCATGTGTTGGTTTGGTCTTCCAATTTTAAGGGCTTTTCTTCTTCTCGAGCTTTTGAGGTTATTACAGGCTGGGAATCGAGTCCTGCAGTATGCTGGTCTTCCTTGGTGTGCTCCACTCCACCCCTACTAAGGTTCAGATCTTCGCGTGCTTATTTACTCACGAGCCAGTCCCCACTGCACTGCTTCTTATGGATCCCCATTAGGAGATGGATGTACTTGTTGTGCAACTTTTTGAGAGAGGATGTCTCCCATTTGTTCATATCTTGTCCTTGGTCTTCATGGTTCAGATCCTTGTTGCTGGCTTTGTGGGTGTAATAGGGCCCATCCCTCCTCATCGAGTCTCTTTATTTTTTCTTGGATTTTTAGTGGGGTTCTCGACGATTACATAAGGATTGGTCTCACATTGGGTTGTTGGGTTTGTGGCATCTCTGTTTGGAGCATAAAAGAAGGGTCTTTCGAGCTAACGAGGTTGCTAATCTGGGGTTCTATTCGCACAAGTCCAACATGGGGCGTTCACTAAGCTAGGTACATCTAAACAGTAGATCAACATCATCTCTTCGTTGGAGGATCTTGTTCTTGCTCTTTTACATCGTCCCTGATGGCTTTGTTCTCTGTGTCCTAATTGCTTTCTTTGCTTCTTTCACACCCTCTTTAGGTGTGTTATGTCTCCCGGACAAATCTTGTGAGTGTTTGTTTAAGAGTCACTATCAGGGGTAGATCCACTGTCACTTGGGAGAGTGCTCAGCCTATTTGAGGCCAAATGATTCACCGTACTACAAATAAAAAAATTCTAGAGAATCCTCACATAACCATACTACCAACAATACCCAAATCGCAGTCCATCCACATTGATCGTAAGCGGAAAAATATATTGAAAAAAATTGTGAGGAAACACAAAAGGCAATCCAAGTCACAAATGTTACAAGTAAAAAATACTCTCACACAATGAAATAGACCACACCAAGGATTCCTCTTTTTTCTGTTTCTAAATGTTTCAGATAAACATATAAGCTATTTATGAAGATGATCAGAATAAGATACCTGGGGAAGAGGCAGTGTTGCAATGAGATCAACGAAGAAATCTGTTCTAATATATCTTTGAGCAATCATCTTTGGATCCATGACAAGTTCACCCCTACCGAACACCCGAGAGCTCGGAGCAACATAAGCTGTCCTAAACTTTATAATCATGTGCAGAAAATAGAAAAGATCTGCAACTGTCCTAAAACAAGTAACAATAATCCGAAGATTCAAGTCCGACTTGACACAGGAAGAGTTCGTGGTGACTCCAACAGTGGGCAGGTAGAAGTACATTGGGTCAACAAAAAGAGCCACCAAGCAAGAGAAGATGAATATACGGTTCCAGGTCAACACTATATCACTACCCGGGTCAAGTATTCTCTTCCGCCAAGGCTCATGGTCCTCTGGAAAGACTTTAGACTTCCCAATTCCAATGGTGTCTGTGGCTCTACTTCTACCCCCTTTTTCTGGTAATAGCAGTAAAGATGTTGGAACCTTGTATGCAGAAGAGGACCTTTCCAGTTGAGTTGGTTCAGCTCTTCCCCACATAGATTCTCTATGATGTTTTCCATCGGAAATAAACCTGCAGATTTGGATCAATAAAATCGATTAGAGGATTATTAACTGCATGATTTGTTATCCATACAAGCAAACACGTTCCAAGAAAACCATACATTAAAGAACTTTTACGGACGATGCAAAATTCACATAATGAAGTTAATCAGTAGCTCAAGACTAACTGAAAAAGTAATGACTTCATTCCAACTCAACAATCAAATCAAGCAATTCAATATATTTTACAAAATATCTTCAAAGATCTCATGCTTTTAGCTAAAGTCAATCCGAATAGTATGCTCGAGCTCATTCAATTTTACTAGAATGGCAAAATTGATAAATGTAAAAATATCAGAAATGCTCTCCAAATTACTGAAATTTGGAGACACTTTCTTGCGTTTCCTCGGCAACCAAACACAACTTTTTCCGGGGAAATAGACCATTTTCTCTGTAAACAAATAGAAGCCAGGAAATTGAAACAAGAAAGGAGGTAACCTGACGAGCTTTTCCTTCCTCAACTCCATGCCCAGACAGATGAAGAAAAGAAGCCGAACTCGATCTCCCCTAAATCTGCGGCATACCCAAGGGTCGAATAATCATCCAAAATCCTGAGAATCTGAAACTACAAGGTATCTACTTTACGCAACAAAACTGCAGATTTGGGGAGACGACCAGAGAGATTCAGAAAATAACGGAGTGGGGTTGCTTTTTTTTTTTTAGGTCTGAACTGAAATAGACTCGCGAGCAAGAAAGTCAACAAGGTTGACCGGTACTGGACGCAGCCTCTCTTTCTCGCTCCTTGCATAATAGCTTTGCAGCCATGTGAGTGGAGTTAGATAACATGAGTAATTACAAATATATCCATGTTTACGGTATACTATCTTTTCTTTTGAAAAAAAAGATAAATTACTGATAACCACCCTTAAGTTTGATCAAAACACCGATGTGTATCATGAAGTTTAAAGTTAACAGATGTATACCTCAAAGTTACATTTCGTAACTAAAAGCCCATTCCGTCAGTTTTTCCATCCATTTTCTGTTAACTTTTCTAAAAATACCCAAAATACCCTTAGTTATTTTACCTTTAT
>JAYMSV010000774.1:0-15051 GCA_036897745.1 Erodium moschatum | reverse complement strand
GTGGTCAGAAAAACCTCCCGACCCAACCCCGCCCCCAGGGGCGCCAGCCACACCTATCGAATATCTGAGATTCCGGCAGTGAGGACCAACAAAAACTAAATAAACAGTAAATAAAATAAACAACATAAACAAACACAACGACGAGCAAGAAATTACTCGCGACCGGCCTCCGGAGTCTGGGCTTGGGATCGGGGCGAGGTGGACGACGTCGACAGGTGCAGATCCGATCCGATGGTGGCTAGTGCACAACGCTGGTCGGGAACACACGAAAAGCAGGAGCACGACTGAACGACATCGACTGTAGTGCTCCGACGAAAACTGGGTACAGATCTGTCCCTCTTGCCAGTAGAAGAGTGTGGCGGAGAGGCTCGGCCTGAGGTAGTCCAATCGTCGTCGTTGGGAGCTGAATCTGAAGGATAAGGGTCGTTGTGACTTGATCGTCGCCGGTGAAAAAGGGCGGAAGGGGAGTGGCTGATGGTCGATAGATCTTACCGCCGTAGGGACCAGAACAAGCCGGAGGGTGGCGGTTCAAGTCGGAGTAATTAATTACATATACCTAAATCTGTTTGTTCAAATGTTTAGGTGTATAAGTTTATGATAGTTAGGTTTTTAAATCACGGAAATGATATTAAATCATTAATAATTTCAGTGTAAATTTATAGTTCACATACTTTAAGGTTCTTGAGTTTGAGGTGTTAAATGCATGCAAAGGTAGAAGAAGATAAAATGGAGCCATTTGTGAGAGTTCGGAGAAATTAATGAATCAAGCATTAATTGTTAAATTGCATGGGTCTAACATGGGGTTTAAATGTACATTAATGATTGATCTTAATGTAAACCTAATTTTGTGCTCAATCATGTGAATATATTAGGATATTATCGTAGTACCCAAAAATTAACATTCAAAACTATTATTAAGAAAGATTATTTTATGTGAAATCTTATATTACCGTATGTAATTTTCGTCTTTTCGGGGGTCGTTGTTATTGAGCCGAACATCCTATAGGTTATGAATCAGCAGGGATCCTTCTCCAGCTTGAGTGCGGCCGACCGACAGTTTTTCATCTTTGAGTTGATGGAGTCTCCGACTGTTGTGCTGACTAGAAGCGTTTGAGTTTGTTTCGCTATGTTCGAGGAGCTCAGCACTTGGTCCCGGTCCTCTCCAGTGGTTATCTATCATGCTAGATCTAGTTTCTTGTTGCACTGGTGGTTGGTGGTCGGTAAGGTGGGTCGGGGTGTTCTTTCTATTCTTTCTATTTTATGTTGCTTTCTTTTCTGTTTAGTTTCTTGTTGACTTTGGTTTGGTAGTTGTGGCTCCCATCCCGGAACCCAAACCCCTTTATTTTATAATGAATTCCCTTCTCTCTGATAAAAAAACATAGTTTTAGATAAATAATCGCAAATCAAGCAAGGATTTCGAGATGAAAACCATATTTACATTACAAATTAAGAACTCGTTTGTATTTTTGAATGATAATCTAACGATCTATGAATTTTAAAGATATTTTAATTAAAAATAAATATAAATTCAAAATTTATATATTAAATTAAAGTTTTGCACATAAAAATGTGAGCCTTTTTCTTAACTCATATAACTCTAAGAACTTGAACTCAAAAATTATTATTTTTTTTCCTGAAACCTATTTTATACACAAAACAACAGCTAAATAATAAACACATTTGGATTGTTATGATAGTAAATAGATGGCAACATTCTCTATCATGAATAAATTTAAAATACTTCATAAAGGGACAAAATTAAGAGAAAATAGTGGTGATGAGTGAGTGGTCTCTGATTTGAGCCCTTAACGTCAGGATTCAAAACCCAAAAGAAAAAAGAATGATAAATTGAATACACACATAATACATACAAAGAAAAGGACAATATGGTAACCAGACCACACAGCTAGAGCAAGCTCAGCTGAGATTTGCAATTCCTTTGGCCTTCCTCTTCCTCTAGCTGGGGTTGACTCTCTCTCTCCTCTCTCTCTCTCTCTTCACTCTCCTTTTTTTTGCTGATTAAATGCAATCCTTGTTCACCATTTGTTTTGCTTTTCCTTTACTGTTGCTCCTCTCTCCCTTTCTGGTTTCCTCCATTGCAAACCAAGCTTTCTTTCCAGCTCTCTGAGGTCCCTCTTCTTCTTCACATACCCACCAACCAATTCACCCACCTAAGCTTTTCTTTTTTTTAATTATTTATCTTTTTCCCATCTCAAATCCATACCCATCTCTTCTTTTTCTCATATAAAATCTTCTCCCCCTTCAAAGATTGGATTTTTCTCTGGCCCTCTTCAGTCTTCACCATTCTTCTCTTCCTTCCTTCCTTCTATTTATTTATTTATCTTTCTGCCCAATTCTCCTTGGCCCACTAGAGGCCACATCTCAAGCTTGTAACCTACTCCTCTGCAACTCATTTCCTTTTTCTGCTTCTGGGTTTTGGTGGATTTGTGTTGTTTCAGGTCTACATTGGCTTCTTCTCTGCTGGTTCTTAAAAAAAATCCCTTTTTTGTTGCTTCTGTGGTCTGTGTGGTTCTCCTGAGGAAGAGGGATCAGAGGGTTAGATTGGGCCTCAGATCACTCTGCAAAGGTGAGTAAATGCTTTCTCTTTTGAAATCACTTTTAGGCAGATTTACATTTCTCTTTATCTCTCTCTTGCTTGATTCATAAGTGATGCCTTGTTAAGTTTTATCTCCTTTTCTTTTGCCCCTCCCATGGATTTAGGCTTTGTGTTTTTTTTTTGGGTATTTGTGATGCAAGGTACTGAGTTTGTTCTCACTTGAATGTTGGAAATTTATAAATTTTGCTCCATTATCATGGATTTTGGGCTAATGGGTTCCTTCTTGATTTGCTAAATACTCAAAACAGTACTTGTTTTGCTTAGGACTCACCATTTTATAATTTGTCACTGAAGTACTATATCTGGTTTAAAATACCATGTTTTTTTTCTCTGTTTGATTCTCTTAAGATTAGCTCATATTAAGTCAAGTGTCTATTATTTTCATGGGATTTAAGAGTTGAATCAGTGACTGAAACTTGCAGTTGAAATTTTAGGAAGTTGCTATATGCATAACAAGGTTTTGCTATCCAATTACAGGTGGGGATGTCTTGATGGACTAAGTTAATCACTTAGGTTTATTACTTTAGGTATCCTGATTTTATCGAAGATGTCATCAGATCAGGGTTCTTTAAATGCGGAGATGTCAAAGAAGACGTCTTTTTTGGGTTTAAAGTTATGGGTTTTGATCGGTGTATGCGTTGGCGCATTCATCGTATTGATTCTTTGCGCCTTATCCATATGGGTCACATTTCGAAAGAAATCAAAAACCCGAGCGAAGTTCTCCCTTTCTCAAATACCCAATGTCTCGAAAGACATCAAGGTCGACAAGGTTGACGCTCAGAGCTTCCATGAGCATCCCGAAACTGTATTCGTCAATGTCAATGACAAGTTTAGTGACAAGAACTCGGAGAAGATGATAGTTCATCTCGGTATGAGCAAATCTAGTGAGCCTGATAACATCAGCCAGTGCAGTTCGATGCACCAGCATGAGAGAGGATGCAGCTCACAGTCGTGGGAAGAGGGTAGCTCCGGGACTGGACGAAAGAACTCTTCATTAGCATATGGAGGGCACGTGACAGCATCTCCTTTAGTTGGTCTGCCCGAGTTTTCTCATCTTGGTTGGGGTCACTGGTTCACTCTTAGGGATCTTCAGTTCGCCACAAATAGGTTTTCACCAGAGAATGTGCTTGGTGAAGGTGGGTATGGGGTTGTTTATAAGGGAACTTTGATCAATGGCACTGAAGTAGCGGTGAAGAAGCTTCTTAACAATCTGTAAGGATCACCCTTCTTTACTTGTATGATCCTTTTTGGTTTACTTATGTTCTTATATATGTATATTTGAATCGGTTTTACAGAGGGCAGGCTGAGAAAGAGTTTAGAGTTGAGGTGGAGGCTATAGGCCATGTTCGACATAAGAATCTTGTGAGGCTTCTGGGTTATTGCGTTGAAGGTGTTCACAGGTAATATTCAAACTTAACAATTAACTCACCTTTTTAAGACTATATATATACATATGTTCCCTTATGTATTTTATCTTTATTATATAGGCTGCTCGTGTATGAATATGTGAACAATGGCAACTTAGAGCAATGGCTTCACGGTGCTATGCGCCAATATGGTACTCTCACTTGGGATGCTCGAATGAAGGTTGCTCTTGGAACTGCTAAAGCGTAAGTTCTTCCATTACGGTTGGTTTGGGATGTTATATCAGAAAACCCAGCTCCTATAGATTTCACCTTTCAATATCGATCATTTCGAGTTGTTTATCTTCAGTCATCGTTTAGACTAGAATTTGATGATAAATTTAGATTTTGGGACTTGGGTTTATCTTCAGACATAGCTTAGACCAGAATTTGAGGACAAATTTCATATTTTGGGACTTGGGTTCTTCTTAAGACATAGCTTAGACTAGAATTTGACAATAAATTTTAGACTTCGGGAATTGGGTTCTTCAGGCATAGCTTGGACTAGAATTTGACGATAAATTTCAGATTTTGGGACTTGGGTTTATCTTCAGACATAGCGTAGACAAGAATTTGGTGATAAAATTTAGATTTTGGGACTTGGCTTCTTCTTCAGACATAGCTTAGCCTAGAGCTGGTTTTGGGCGTCTAAGAATATAAATGAAGTTGAATGCTTTGTTGCAGGCTTGCGTATTTACATGAAGCGATAGAACCAAAAGTGATTCATCGGGACATCAAATCAAGCAATATCTTGATTGATCATGAATTTAATGCAAAGGTTTCTGATTTTGGATTGGCCAAGCTCTTGGATTCAGGAGAGAGTCACATCACAACAAGGGTCATGGGAACATTTGGGTATGTGTGAAGTTGCACCGTCCTCTAGTTTTATCCTGCAAAAGAACATGTTTCTAATCCTATGATCAATGTTTGTTTCAGCTATGTGGCGCCGGAATACGCTAACACCGGCTTGTTGAATGAGAAGAGCGACATTTACAGTTTTGGAGTTCTTCTTCTAGAAGCAGTTACTGGTCGTGATCCCGTTGACTATGGTCGGCCTGCTAATGAGGTATTTTCTGTCAAATTATCATGAACTTATAACAATTGGGAAAGGACAATTCAGTACTCAGAATTATACACGTTTTAAAAATCACTACCCTAATTCTTCCGTTATTTTTAGCTTACAATGTGACTACATTGTAATTCAGGGTAGTGATTTGTAAAACGTGCATAGTTCAGGGTAGTGAACTGTTATTTCCTCTATAACAACTGATCTTAGTGAAACTACTTAAACATGGTTGTGAGAAGCGTTTGATTAAATCATGTCCACACTCGTTTCAGGTAAATCTTGTTGAGTGGCTAAAAATGAAGGTCGGGACAAGAAAGGCCGAGGAAGTTTTGGATCCAAACCTTGAAGTCAAACCTCAGACACGTGCTCTAAAACGCGCACTTCTCGTAGCACTTAGGTGTGTCGATCCCGATTCTGAAAAAAGACCCAAAATGAGTCAGGTGGTACGAATGCTCGAGGCAGAAGAATACCCATTTCGCGAGGTACCAAATCCGATAACCTCAATCTTTATTTCTCAACATTTTGATTAGTACTATGCATGACTCGTGAGTTACGAATTCTCTTACAGGATCGAAGGAACAGGAAGAGCCGTACCGTCAGCATGGACATCGAGTCCATGAAGGAAATTTCTTGCTCAACCGATGTGGAAAATAAGGTTGAGGACACAGAGAGCCGTGCATCCAATGCAACGAGTGAACGAAATTGACAAGTATAAGAAGCTCGCTCTTCGGTAACAATCCATACATATACATCTTGAAGTTTGTTTCCTTGTTAAGGAAAGTTCTTTGATTTTAGGAGAAGAATAGGATTGAACATGGTGTCCGGTCTTATTGTGAAGCATCGCTTCTGTTTTAGCACCATGTTCTTAGCTCGGTCGTGGAAAATGGATAACTTTGAGAGTTCTTTTGTACAGATGTCTTGTTTACTTATGATTATTGCATTTGTTCTTGTTGAATCATTGAGCGTTCTCGTTATTTCTTTTATCGGGTTTATGTCTTGACTGAATCGGATATTTGAGTTTTTTTCTTTTGATACTCTTATGTTTCATGTCATGGTACTTTGGAAGGAGCCTCAAGTTCATTTGAAGTGAGTTGAGTTTAGAGACAATTGTGTGTCCTACGTTAACGGATATGTTTTTGTTTTGGCTCCTTGCCTATGTTTTGTTGTACTCCACATGAGGTCTTGCAGGTTGGTTTGGCATTTACTGTAGTGGATTAGGTATGGTTGAACTTGAGCCCTGAGGTGCCAGAGATCTGGCAATTGGATGGCCCTTGACTGCAATCTGGATAGGATTGGGTAAAAAAATCGAACCGAAACGAGTTTGGGGAATTATTCCGTAAACCGGAATTGATCGTCCAAAACCGATGTCGATTTCGGTGAACCGGAGGTCGTCGGTCCAGATATCGGTTTTTTCACATAGAAAACCGGTGTTTAACCGAATCATCGTTGTACAATGACGGGAGTGCAGTACTGAACTTCTACACGCGACTCAAGTCAGATTAAACTCTTATATGTCTTAGGTCAATGTGTAGTACATGTTATCAATTAGGGTAGTCTGGTTAGTCCAGGCGAATACTGCATAGTAAAATGTCTGGCGGGTCATCTGGTAAGACATGTTATCACAGTCTCGTCAAGTTTCGATATATTGACGAAATCTATTTCGATCTGAAAACTCGAATGAATAGATAAAGAAATTAAGATGATTGTTTCAGCAGAAACTCCATGCATATGTTGTTCATATGCATATTGTGAGAACATTGATTGTTAGTGTTGGACCACAAATGAGGTTTATAACTCTCCACTGTCCAGTTTTTAGGGGGGACCATTTATTGAGTGATGGGTCGGTTCTTCAATACATTTGGCCCATTGTGCACACATTGCAAGCCCACTTAAATTCGGAAGACTGGGCTTGGCCTTGTCTAAGGCCTTTTGGGCCTTGACTTGAGCCCCAACTTTATAATAAAAAAAGGTTAGGAATTACATGCAACGTTTAATTCTCCTTTTGGCTGATCATATATTTATTTGTTTATTTGATTAGAGAGAAAGTTAATTTCAAAAAAAAAAAAGATCAGAGAGAAAGTAATGCATTAAAGAAAAGGAGGATGCGGTTTCGGGATGGGACCACACACCGTCAAACCAAGATCCAATCAAAACACAACAGAAAAGTAGAAAAAATGTTATCCCGATCCACCTCAACAACCGACAACCCTGCAGACTAGCAAAAAATATCAGACTGTTAGGAGAGACAAGCACCAAAGAGGAGTAGGGGACAAAGCGTATTCGTGTTGAGATGCATTTAAACTTGATATGGGATCCTCTCGGGGTTGCGTCCGCCGGATTTTATGGAAGCGCACGTTATCCGAGGGATTCTAAGGTGGGTCAGGACCGCGGGATCCCCGAGAATCATCGTTCCGAGTGATGCTCAGTTTTCTAATCGGCCTCGTCAGTGGGATTCGTCGTTTTCACTTCCCTTGGGGTCGTATTCCGTCTAAATGTCGATCCATCAAGAATTCCCTCAACAATGTCAAACTTAAGTGTATTTTCGGGTCAACGAACCGAGCCTTTCATTGACTCGTTAGGAAAGCTCGTTCTGTACCTGTTCAATTATGATATGAGAGTTTATTATCTATGATGCACTTTCTTGTATTATACGACATTTTCAATAAAATTCATCTCGTTTACCTTCAAAAAAAAATTTGAGATCGTTCACAACGAATTAATATAGATCAGATTAAAGGATGTTTTTTGCGATTGACTTGATGATTGCCCACGACAATCTGTTATCGACCGCCCCCATCCAAGAAGGTCCTACAAACGAGGACTCGGGACATGAATTTCCAACATTATTATTTTATTTCAACTGAAAAGTAAAGGCTAAAAGTATTTAAACCGTAATTAGAAACGAAATGGAAAAGCGGGAAAGGGTAATATGGTAATTGATCAAAAGGCTGGGGGTATAAATACAGCCATTTCTAAGGTTTCATGTCAGGAGACAAGCATTGCTAGGGTTTCACATCAGGAAACCAAAAGCTCAGCTCAAGCTCGAAGCAATGGCGATGGTAGCAGCAGCTCTCAGGCTCGACGGGACCCGACTCATCACTGCTCGATCCTCCATTTTCTGGAAGTATACTCTCAATCTCTCTGATTAAATGGCTGATTACTGTTGAGTTGAATGGGTGTTTTGACTTCCATGGTTGGTTACTGTTTAGTTGAAATGAGTGTTTTGACTATCATGGTTGAGTATGAAGTTAGGGTAGAGACTTGGGTCTGGTTGGAAATGACCAATGAGCTGTTGTGATGTGGCATTGAAAATGAAGGAAATGGGTGTTTTTATTTCGATCATAGGTACTGTTTGGTTGAATATGAGGTTAGTACAGAGATTTGGTGTTGTGAATTGTGATATGGGGTTTTGGATTTGCTTGTTTGGTTGACATGAAAATGGAGGAAATGGTTTTTTATTTATTTCCATGGCTGCTAAGTGATTACTGTTTAGTTGAATGTGAGGTTAGGATAGAGGCTTGGGGCTGGGTTAGGGTGGGGAAAAAGACTAATGATATGGCATTATGGAGTTTCTTGTTTGGTTGGCGTGAAAGTGGAGGAAATGGGTGTTTGATTTCCATGGTTGAGTACTATTTGCTTGTGTATGAGGTCAAGGATGATAGAGATTTTGTGCTGTTGTGACCATATGACATTTTGGATTTGCTTGTTTGGTTTGGGTGAAAATGGAGGAAATGGGTGTTTTGACTTCCATGGTTGAGTACTGTTTGGTTGAATATGAAGTTAGGGTAGAGACTTGGGTCTGGCTGGTTGGAAATGACCAATGACCTGTTGTGCTATGGCATTTTGTAACTTCTTGCTTGGTTGGCATGAAAATGAAAGAAATGGGTGTTTTTATTTCGATCATAGTTACTGTTTGGTTGAATATGAGGTTAGTATAGAGATTTTGTGTTGTGAACTGTGATATGGGGTTTTGGAGTTGTTTGTTTGGTTGGCATGAAAATGGAGGAAATGAGTGTTTTCATTTCGATCATGGGTACTGTTTGGTTGAATAAGAGGTTAGTGTAGATATTTTGTGTTAGTGAATTGTGATATGGGGTTTTGGTGTTGCTTGTTTGGTTGGCCTGAAAATGATGAAAAGGGTGTTTTTATTTCCATGGCTGATTAGTGATCACTGTTTAGTTGAATGTGAGGTTAGGATAGAGGCTTGGGGCATGTGTAGGGATCATATTTTGTTGGTGTGAAAATGGAGGAAATGGGTGTTTTTATTTCCACCGTGGGTACTGTTTGGTTGAATATGAGATTAGTATAGAGATTTTGCGTTGTTCTGAACTGTGATATGGAGTTTTCGAGTTTCTTGTTTGGTTGGAGTGAAAATGGAGGAACTGGGTGTTTTGATTTCCATGGCTGATTACTGTTTAGTTGAATGTGAGATTAGGATAGAGGCTTGGGTCTTGTGTAGGATTCATATTTGGTTGGTGTGAAAATACGAATGATTAGTTGTAGATTCATATTTTTTCAGTTCTAATATCACATTTTGGAGGAAAAGGATGTTTCGATTACTATGGTTGATTGCAATTTGGTTGAATACGAGGTTGGGGATAAAGACTTTGTATTGCTACTCGACTTTTCTTGTTCATGTTCTGGTAAATCAAATCGGGATTTATTTTTCCATTTCATGTAATGGTTTCGATATAACTTTGGATTCAGAGAATTACTAGAACAATAGACTGCGGTGATTTGTGTGATGTTTTGTTTTACCAGTAGGAGGAACTGCAAAACTATAATCGATATTTCGATTTTTTTCAATTCCTATTTGTTAATGTTCTGATATGGCTTTACCGATTTGTACCCTTTTGTCCAACCCTCAGATCTCTCAGCAAATGCATGCACTTGGCTTGGATCAATAACCAAAGCTATGCAAACAAGTTCAATCTCAACTTGAAGAGGACCACACCGTCAATGGGCAGTCTAAGGGCACACCATACCTTCAAGTTCAACAATGCCTACAAGAAACCCGATGCAGGCCACTTTGAGCGTCACTATACTTCCGCTGCCAAGTTCTCTACTGCACGTACGAAAGCAAAGCAAGGTGACGCCGAATCAAGCTACACAAAAAAAGGAGACGGCCCTGTCAAAATTGGAGACAACACTGTGTCCTATTTTCTTTCCACACAAGTAAGTCATTCGGTCATCAATGCTCAAACCGTAAAAGATCTGTGCTTGGAAACAGAACCTACTCCTCCAACAACTGTTACACTTATGCGGCAAAGTTGCACATGTGATACCAAATGTGTTGTCGAGTGGCGTATGGGCAACAAAACGTTCACCTGGACTTTTCTGGTGGCGCCATTGAAGTGGGATATAATCTTGGGTGTCGATTGGATGAATCATGTCAGCCCATTGGACCTTCAGCTTGACAGAGACTCCAAGAGGACGACCATGACCATATTTATGCCAGAGGGGATTAGATGGTGGCTCGATTGACCGATCATCCACCAAGTTGAAGGAGATTCCAGGTTAACTTCTCTAACTTGTTAGATTTGTCGCCTAATTTTGCACATATCTCAGCTTCAGATTAACCTTATATGTAGCCTAGTAGGCAGTAGCAGCCAGCGTTTTTGTTTCGCCTTCTACTAGTATTCCAACTACTAAGTTAACCTTGCTAGTTGCTAGAAATTACCTTTGTAAGACTTCAACTAAGGATTTGGACATCATGTGTCTGTCTATATATATGTTTATGTGTAGCTGTGCTTGATTGTATGCTCTTGTCTCTATGACTCTGTATGTGGATGCTTGTCTGAAATTTGATGAAGCCTATGTTTTGATTTATACCCAGAAATGGATACACATGCAGTGCTATGTGTGTGTATGTACTTGAAACTATGTTGCATTTATAGGATTGTAGGTGAAGATTGCTGACCAGATTGAGGTGTTTCAGGAAGAAACCTTGTAAAAGGGTTTGTTTGAGTCTTAAGGTTTTTGAGAAGGAATTGATTTGTGATTTTGTATGTCTCTTTAGTAGATATTAATGGTTATATCTACAAATTGTGTATTGTTAATAAATTATTGATGTTTCTTGTATCTTTCTTGGCGTTGGCTTTTGCCTCTCTTCCGAGTCTCGAGTTGGCCGTGTTTTAAATATTGTATTTTATCGAGATTTGTACTCTCTTCGATGATTTTTTTATTCTTATTACGAGAAACATGTTATCTTTTATCGTTCCTATTATTCTCTTGAACGGGTTATGGATCTAAAATTGAGATTTCAAATATAACATTTACAAGGCACAAAATGGTAGAAAAAAATATACTCTAGAGATGTAGGAATAAGCACTTATTTTTCTTGGAAATAGAATACACTTAGGTCTTGACTCTTGACACACTTGTAGATAATTGATTACGTTCCAAGATCAATGATGGTCGTATCTCCAAGTATCGTTTTTGCTTCATAAATTCAAAAACTTCATCGGCGTATTTGGGTGGGTGCCCACAACAGTGTCTTTGTAACGAGATGGTACTTTTTCGTTAGCCCAATCGATTTTTTTATCGGAAAGAAAATAGAAAAATCCTATTATATAATCTAGTTTGAACCCATTGGGGTTATAACTTGAGGATCAGGCCAACCCAAGCGGGTAGAGGTCGGCCGAAACTTAGTCAGCTTCCGCCAGCTTACGTTCCGACAAAATTGTCGGACGACGTCTTTAAGATTAGTATACATTTCTCCATAGAGTTCGTCGTAAGTGGAGAGCGTTACGCCACACGTGTTGGTGGCAAGACTTTTTTGTCTACGTGCAACTTTGGATGAGACTTTTTCTATACGATGTGTTCTTCAACGACACGGACATCGGTGCAGAAATCTCGAATTATAGTAGCCAATGACAGAGCAAGCTTTTTCAGTGAGGGGACACCGAATTTTTTTTTTGGAGGGGGGGGGGCACGTGCCCCCAGTTAACCTATGTTTTCGAACGATTACATGCGTATGATTGATACAAGTTTATATTTTATACCGTCATCACAATTTTAGTTTTAACAAGAGTAGTTTTAGTACAGACAAATCATCTTTTTCTAGTGTTTCTTCCTGACCATATGTGCATGTCGCGAAGCCTGGTTGGTACAGACGAATATTGTATAGTAAAATGTCTGACGAGTCATCTAGTGTGACATGTTATCACTTTCTCATCGAGTTCTGATATCTCGACAAAAATCTACTTCGATTTAAAAACTCAAACAATAGATAAAGAAATTAAGATGTATGTTTCGGACATTAACTCCATGCATATGATGTTGATATGTATATATCATGAGAACATTTAATGTTGAGTTCCAATTTCATACCACGATAATGTTGGACACAAATGAGGTTTATCTCTTTTCACTGTCCACTTTTGAGGGCCCATTATACATACATTGCAAGCCCACCCAGGCCCGAAATACTGGGCTTGGCCGTGTCTAGGACCTTTTGGGCCTTGACTCGAGCCCAGAAAAAAGCTAAGCAAGAGGTATCGAAATTCAAAAGTGAAGACTAGTAAGAGATTTAAACTGTAATTAAGAATGTAATGGAAAAGCGGGAAAGGGTAATATAGTAATTATAACGAAAGGCTGGGGTATAAATAAATCCATTTCTAAGGTTTCGCGTCAGGGAACAAGCATTGCTAGGGTTTAACATCAGGGAACCAAAAGCTCAACTCAAGCTCGAAGCAATGGCGATGGTAGCAGCAGCTCTCAGGCGCGAGACGAAGCGATTCATCACCTTCCAGTCCTCCATTTTGTATGAGTTCACTCTCAACCCTCTTATTACTGTTTTATGAATGAGTGTTTTGATTTCTCTGCCTGATTGAGGCTTGGGTCTGGTGTAGGATGGAGAAGATGAATAATGATTTGTTTGTAGATTCGTATTTTTTGTGTTGTGATATGTCATTTGGGAGTTGCTTGTTTGGTTGGCATGAAACTGTGGAGGAAATGGGTGTTTTGGTGTCCATGCTTGGGTATTGTTTGGTTGAATATGAGGTTAGTATAGAGATTTTGAATTGTTCTGAATTGTGATATGGCATTTTGGAGTTCCTGTTTGGTTGGCGAGAAAATGGGGGTTTTTATTTCCATGTTGATCACTGTTTCGTTGAATGTGAGGTTAGGGTAGGCTTCGGTCTGGTGTAGGATGGAGAAGATGACTAATGGTTTGTTGTAGATTCATACTTGTTGTGTTGTGATATGACATTTTGTAGTTGCTTGTCATTTTGGCATGAAAGTGGAGGAAATGTGTTAATTTTGATTTCCATGGTTGTGTACTGTTTGGTTGGCATGAAACTGGGGAGAAAAAGGGTGTAGATTTCTAGGGTTGATGATAATGAGGTTAGGAATAAAGATTTTGTATTGCTACTTGACTTTTCTTGTTCATGTTCTGAGAAATTGGGATTTTTTTTCCAATATAATTTCGGATTTGGAGAATTGCTAGCTAGGTGATGCATTCATGTCAGTCATAACAATGTACTGTGATGAATAGAGTTATGCTTTGTTTGTCTTCATAATTGTTTGGTGATGTTTTGTTTTACTGGTAGGAGGAACTGCAAAACTATAATTGATTTTCATATTTGTTAATGTTCTGATCTGGCATTACGGATTTGTACACTTATGCTCAACCCTTTTATCCCTCAGCAAATGCATGCATTTGGCTAGACTCGGTGACCAAAGCGACACAAACAAGTTCGATCTCAAGTTGCAGAGGACCGCATCATCAAAGGGCAGTCTAAGAGCCTACAAGAAACTTGCTGCAGGCTATTCTCAGTGTTGTTATCCTTCTGCTGCCAAGTTCTCTACTGCACGCAGAGAAGAAGGAAAAGCAGAGCCAAGTGAGGATGAATCACACAATATGAGGCAAAGAGCTAGTCCTTTTGGAATGGGGGCTGTTTTGTTTTGCACAGGGGAAAGACATTCGTTCATCAATGCTCGAAATATAAGCGCGCAGGTCTTAGAACCAAGATATATGTTGGATTTTCAAGGTGGCAACCTAATGTTCAATTGGATTTTTCATGTGATGCCATCAGATAGTAAGTGGGATATGATTCTGGGTGCTGACTTTATGAAGTGTTACGGTCCAGTGGTCTTTGATTTTGTTGAAGGGCCCATTTCCATATCTATGCCGCACGGGCCTTATGCGCTGGGAAATTCTAGATTGATTACAGAAGCAAAAGAAATAGCAGAAGCAAAAGCAGCAGCAAAGAAACTTTTTGGTGAATCAGCTGACGTAAGAAAAGAAGCTCATTCTTTCATAATCGGAGGTAAATTTGGCCCACAGGGTGTGTCCATTTTGTTTCGCTCTGGGGCTAGTCACTCTGTCATCAATGCTGAAACTGCAAAAGAGCTGTGCTTAGAAACAAAACCCACTCCTCCAACAAGTGTTACAATTGGCAGCTGCGTGAACGCCACTTGTGATAACATATGTGTTATCGATTTGCAAATGTACGACCTAAAGTTCACTTGGACTTTCCTGGTGATGCCATTAGGTAGTTATAAGTGGGACATCATTTTGGGTGCTGATTGGATGGAGCATGTCAGTTTTGGCGTTGACCTTGTTCAAGGTTCCGGTATCATATCTATGCCAGACGGGCCTTATGAGTTGAGAAAGGATGGATCATCCACAAAGTTGAAGTCGCTTCCTCCAGGTTAACATCCATAAATTCTCTCTAACTTGTTGGATTTGTCGTCTAATTTTGCACATATCTCACCCTTTGAATCAGCATGGTTTAGACTAACCATATATATATAACCTAGTAGCAGTCAGCACTTTTGTTTCACCTTCTACTAAGTTAGTAGAAGTCTTACAAGATAATTCTTATATTCTTGTCTATATTTATATATATGAACTTATGTTTATGTAGCTGCGCTTGATCGTATGTATGAACTAATGTTTATGTTTATGTTCATTTGCCAGACGGGACATATCTGCTTTCGAAAAAGGATGGAGCTCATTT
>JAYMSV010000773.1:0-15065 GCA_036897745.1 Erodium moschatum | reverse complement strand
GTACATGCTCTCTCACAGTATGGTTATTATTTATTGTTGCTTCCGGTTTGTGTGTTTGGAAAGTTACTTTAGAGGAGGCACTGTAATAGCCTTGTGCAAGTGGTCATCCTCTACTAGTCATACCCACTCACTAACCCATCCACTTGTGCCACAGTTTCGAAATTGCCATCAACTCTTATAAAACCATTGGATGCAGAGATCCGCAGAGAAGAAAGTCATGGAAGAACACGAAGAGCAGATTCTGAAGCAATCTATAGAAAGGCTCCGGAATCTGTCAAAAGGGATCATCAGCCACGAGCTAGAGGCCATAACCCTCGAGGGCCTCCAGATCGTTGAAGCTCGGAGAGGCTATTTTCTTTGCCATCTCATCGTCCCCAATCGCCTATCAGTAACTTCTTTCACTTCCAATCTTAAACTCAATTCATCAACTGTATCTGTAAATCTACTTTTTGTCCGATCGAAAACAGGATGAAGATGGGAAATGGCACGTTGGAGCAATCGCAACCATAATAGACAACATAGGTTCGGCCGCCATTTACTCCACCGGCCAAGTGAAAGTGTCCGTTGACTTCAGTGTCTCCTATTACTCTATACCCAACATTCAAGTATGTAACTCTCTCTCTCTCAACTTCGTTACTCTTTCCCTTCAAAGTGGCTTACTTATTCGGTCGTCCACCGATTCATCCTAATCCCAGTCTAATTAGACGAAAAGTAGAGAAAAGATGGGCCCCATTCATAAGAAAAGGTAGACCGAAACTATTTTTAAA
Organism: Erodium moschatum; assembly: GCA_036897745.1. NCBI lineage: Eukaryota > Viridiplantae > Streptophyta > Magnoliopsida > Geraniales > Geraniaceae > Erodium > Erodium moschatum. Next base: position 14,298 of record JAYMSV010000773.1, on the reverse strand, counting down.
TTATCATATGTCACGTGGCCGGACATTAGACCCGAATAAAAGGTCAACGAATTTGTTGACGGGCACTTCGGTCTAACCCCACGAATCTACGGATTTTGGGCTTTTTCTCAAAAAAGAACCGATTAGTCGCCCCTATTCGACGTGCAGAAGACCCCACTGTGGATGGTCTTATACATGTTGACTTTTGAGCAACTGGACCATACACCCTATAAAGATGCATGTGATTTTTGGATCGGTACTAAAACCGTCCACTACACAGGAAACATTCATTACCGTCCGGCTGAAAATTTGAGATGGTAATGAAACTTTCGTTCTCAACCCAACTTCATTGTGTTGATAATGAAATTGCATTACCAGCTGAATCCGATTGAGTCGGCGGTGAAAGGAAAAAACGGATTCATAGCCGACTAACCGCTTAGTCGGCTTTGATTACGGCCGAATGAATGAATCAATCAATAATGAATGCTTTTGCAGTGGTGGTCATCCTAGTAGTTGTCATATAAACATCCCTCCCTTGATCAAAAATGATTCTGATTTTTTTATAGATATTAATACTTATTATACACGACACTTGATGGATAGTAATGGGTTTGCAGGATGAAGTGGAGATAGAAGCCAAGGTAGTGGGAGAAAAAGGAAGGCTGTCATCAGTGGTGGTGGAGATAAGGGGAAAAGGTAATGGAGATTTGTTGGTTTTGGGAAAGCAATGGATGGCTTCCAATAGTGTCCATCACAATGTGGTTAGTAAGCTATAATGTATTAAGAAAAAAAAACTATGATTTATTGTTATTTTTGTAAAAAGATGATGATGATGATGTTGTATTAACTTGGCTTCATCTTTCTTGTTCTAGTATAGCACAAGGTTCATAAGCCCAACTACACAACAAATATTTTGCTCATGTTGTATTTGTTTTTGGTTGTATTTTTGTGGCAGAAGCAAACAAAGCAGGTTTAATTAAGCATACCATTTGCAATTTTACAATTTATGATGTTCAAATAAGTATGTTGAGTGTTTGTGCCTCAACTGTAAGCTTAGTTGGACTAAGGACGTGGATCCTTGATGGAATCGATGTCATCCTTTGGTCAGTGGACGTGAAATATCCGCAGACAAAAAACCCTCGCCCACTAGGTTACCTTCCCCGAGCATCGCCTTCATGTACGCAAGAGTACCTTAGCAGAGAACTCCTTCGGATTTAGAGCATAACATAGTGACCATCGCGGCCTAATGCTCCAGTTAAGCGTCACATCCTAGGTGAAGGCTATCAAAGCGTCAGATCCCACAACGCTAGCAAAGGGTTCGTCCTCCCTCAACAAGTTTCTAAGCCAAATAGCATGGCAAAGTTATGAAGTTGCAACAATGTATTCGACTTCACAAGTTGATAGTGTATTAATTGGTTGCTTCTCCAACATCCAGTGCCGTATTTTCTCATGAAGAACACAAATCCAGCGATTTTCTTTCTCTCGTCCAAATTTTTGTCCCAACCGCTAACGTCGAACAAATTAGCTCATAATTGTTAAAAGATGAATAAAACAAAGCCATATTTGGTAGAACTTTTGATGTAACAGAGTATTCTCTTTGTAGTCTTGAAATGAGTTGATGTTCCTCATTCCCTCCCTCTTTTCCTCTGCTTCCCTGATATCCCTACCGTCTCCAACGTCGGAGTCATTGAAACCACAATCTATCCCCGGACTCACCATTGGCAACATCCACCGTCACCGTGGACTCCAGCTCAAGGATTCGAGTTTGGGGTCTTTTGAATGGATTCGATTTACGATATTTTTGTTCGTTTCAATTAGACATCATTATTATCTTTTGTTCTTGTTTTCATTTCATGAGCTCAAACTTATAATTGAGATGATGAAATGGAAGGTAAAGAGAAAAAGATGGACCGAAGAAATGAGGACAAAATTAGCATTTACGAGATCGAAAATAGTCACGTGTTGCTCACATGTCAAGTAAAAATTATCGGACCTTTTAAATCAAATTGAATGGAATCCATCATTTTCTATAAAGTTCTGAAAAGTTTATGTAACTAACAATACGTTAGACATGCAAGAAAATAAACTCAAGTTAGAAATGACTTTGTCTCTATAAAGCATGACATGTGTATGTGATTTGTTTTTTTTATTTAATTTTATTTCCTGTATTTACTATTAATTTTATAATTAAATCTTAAATCAAATATTAATGTCATCCGACTTGGCAGTGACGGATTCTCTACAGCGCGTGCAACGAGCGGCTCAGACCTATGTCGCTGAAATCATTCTGAAACCTTAGTTCTCGGAACGGCGTCACCACCCGCCGCCGCCACCGTCACCGCCACAACATCGGCGCCGCAGGTAACAGCTCCGATCACTCCCCATAGTGGACCCTCTCTCTCTCTCTCCGATCAATCAAAACCCCAATCCCTCTCTCTCTCTCTCTTCCTCTGCTTTCCCGAAATCCCCAATCCCCATAAACCCTAAAACACCCCTCTTCTTCCAGATTGACGCTCCTCTGGTTCTCTACAGTAATCGACCCAAAACAACATCTTGTAGACGATTCGATTTCTGGGTTTCGCCACAAACATAGAAATTTAGGGTTTTGAGGGTCTTACCCGAATGGCTTCAGGGCCATTGACCGGTGACGATTCCAACAATGGCTCTCCGAGCGAGACCGGCGATTCTTGCAGCCACAATCGACCGCCGGAGTACGGGCGCGGAGCTGGGGGGTTGAGGTTGGAGAGTCTGGTTAAGGTTAGACTCGATTGTCGGTCCAAGGTTGGTGCTCAGGAGCTTAAGCGGAAATTGGTGGGTGAGCTCGAGAGGGTTAGAAAGTTGGTGAAGAGAATTGAATCTAAGGATGGTGGGTAAGGTCACCCGCAGTGTTCGGGCAATGATTCAAGGCCGAAGCGTGGCCGGGCGGTACCTGAGGTGGGTTCGAAGGGGAAGCATGATTTGAAATCATTCAGAGGGTTGGATGTTTCTGCTGCAGAGAACAATCATGGAGTGGGTCACATTGTGGAGAAGGAGAAGAGGGCGGTGAAGGATGGTCAATGCAATCAGAATCCAAATGTCCCTACCCGGAAAGACAAGGTCCCGATATCGGAGGGTAAGGAGAAGCTGAAAGCGAATGGGACTGATAAGAATGTGGGTATGTCTTTTAAGAACTCGAATCAGTTGTTGAAGAGTTGTAATGACTTGCTTGCTAAATTGATGAAGCACAAGCATGGTTGGGTGTTCAATAAGCCGGTTGATGCAAAGAGGCTTCAGCTTCATGATTATTACACCATTGTGAAACATCCTATGGATTTGGGTACGGTGAAGACTAGGCTTAGTAAGAATTGGTACAAGACAGCCGAGGAGTTTGCAGAAGATGTTAGACTCACATTTGGGAATGCCATGCTGTATAACCCGAAAGGGCAGGATGTTCACATTATGGCAGACTTGCTATTGAAGTTATTTGAAGAGAATTGGGCAGCTCTAGAGGCTCGTTATAAGCCTAAGAAGAGACCCGAAATGAGAAATGATGCAACTTTACCTACAGAAACTTCAAGGAAGATATCTACCCCCGCCCCTGCACCCAATCGTAATGTGCCACTTGTCCATGCGCCTTCCCCACCCGAAACTAGGGTTTTGGATAGAGCAGAGTCTATGACAAAGCCAGCTGAATCGAAGGCTAATCCTGCAAGAAGTAGTCATTCGGGTAGGACGCCGGTTCCAAAGAAACCGAAAGTTAGGGAGCCTGAGGTTAGGCCTATGACCTTAGAAGAGAAGCAGAAGCTTAGCATAGACCTTCAAAACTTACCTTCAGAAAAGCTTGGTACTGTGGTAGAAATTATTAAAAAGAGAAACCCACCCCTGTCTCAAGAGGATGATGAGATTGAGGTGGATATCGATGCTGTTGATCCGGAGACACTTTGGGAGCTAGATAGGTTTATCGCCAATCACAAAAAAGGTCTTAGCAAGAACAAGAGGAAGGCAGAACTTGTTGGGCATACTATCCAGGAGGTAGTAAGAAGAAAAGCTATTGATTGTTCTCGTTGATTTTCTTTACCATGCAATTTTTTCACTATTTAATACCCATTTCATCATATTCTTATGCAGAATCTAGCTCCCGGAAATGCAGAGTCTGTGAAGCAAACTGAAACAGGAAATGGTATAAAAAATGTCATGAACTCTTAATGTTACAGTTTTTAGTCCCTTTCATTGGATTACAAACTCATAACAGCCTAATCGAATTATCTAATATGTTACAAACTTGTGGGTTTCAAGCAGTTGAGGAGAATTTTACATCTCCGTTTCAACTGGAAAAGGGACCACCTTCAGTTCAAGTAGAGGAACCGTGTTCTCCTGCTCAAGTAGAAAAACAGGGTGATAATGTGAGTGGTTCAAGTAGTTCTAGCAGCTCTAGCAGTGATAGTAGCTCCTCTTCAAGTGGTAAATATCCGATATATTTGATGTACCTATGATGATCATGGACTGTGTTATGGTTATACATAAAATTTACAAGTGTATTGATTTGCATTACATTCAAATGCAGATTCTGACAGCAATAGTTCTTCTCCATCTGGATCAGATGCAGGTCATTAACGTAAAAATTTATGGATTTAACTGAGGTAGGAACGTCATCTTGGCTTGCAAATTTTGAAAGTTCTTCGTATTAATATCGCTTATATAGTTTGAATATTCAATTGTCCTACCAAAAAGTCATACCATTATTGATTCCCCGTGCATGGTTGCAAAAAAATGGCAACATTCTTCGTTATGTTTTTGCCATTTCGGTGTACTGTTTATTTGGGTAGCTTAGTGAATGCTTGTGAGCCAAAAACAATGTGGTGATTTAACATGTCAATTGTTTTATTGTGTTAAACAAGCATGCCTTTCAGGATCAATTTGCTTTCAGTTGATAAGCGTATTTTTGTGGGTAAATTTCACAGAAGTAACCTTATGAATTGCTCACGAACACGACCCTACAGTAAATTTTCTATTGACACAAGACTACCCTGAATTTCACGTGTCACCATCTTACAAAATAGACGGTAACCATCATTTTTTTATCACATGACCTGCACGGGAGTTTAGAACTTTGTGATATCCCAAAACTACTCATTCTCATCCTCTAATCGTCCGGTTTCAATATGATTCTGTGGGGGATTTCGAGAACGGAATCAAATTGAAATCGGAAAAGTAAAGCGTGAGTGTGGGTAGTTAGTTTTGGGATATTTTTAAATTTGCACTCCCGAAAAAAAAAAAAAACAAACTTTTGCATGATGGTGAAGCGTGAAAATTCATAAGGGTAATCATGTGTCTGAAAAATTTACTATGGAGTTATGTAAATGTGACAATTCACAAAGGTAGTTATATGCAATCTACCATTTCTCTCTTTACCACATATTAGACTAATAATGTATATTTTGGTCTGTTAGTTGTTTAATATATACATATTGTGGCTTGAATTTTCATTGCAGTTTCAATATACTACCCTAAGTTTGGTTTCTGAAGTTTCTACTTTACAGATGGATAGAGTAGGAGGAGGAGCTGAGCCACTTTTTTTGGTCAGGAAGGTATAGCATGAGCCACAAGGCCAAGACAATTGCAGTTCATAGCGCTATAAAGTTTATCGATGCTTAATTTTGTTGGGTACATACTGAACTACAGTTAATCTCCCAAATGATATGTAGGCTCTCTTTTTTGTATCATGCTCTATGTAGCATTTCTGCTGCCCTTTTGTGCCTAGACTCGAAAAAAATGCAGGTATCCGATGTTTTTGTCATATACAATGGTCTTTGTTCTGGCAAGTCTTCAGTGCCTTGGTTTATATATGATGGTCATCTAGTTGGCTTCAGCTTGTGTCTGCATCATGTGAACCTATCGTTCTTTTTTTCATTTCACTAACTTATTCAATCTAACAAAACAAAAATCGATTTGTTTCGACTATTAATCAATTTTAATTTTATGACTAAACATAATATAACATTCGAGTTCAGTCACTTTACATAATGTTATTAAGTACCACCCATTCAAATGATACGAAAAAGATTAGCTTAATTCATTTCACTTCTCATCCAAAGATTGATGAGATTGGTGCTTTAATAATGTTTTTGTTTTGGAGTTTATGTACATAATATGTATGAATAATAATATTTCAAAATCAAAGCTAGTTTCTCACATTAATCAAACTAATCTAATCAAAATAATCAAACCATTTTTTCCGAGACGATCAAATACATGATATCATAACTCAAATATTTGAGACACTTCAATGTTTTTGTAAAAACAATATGCACTATGATACAAAATATGGATATTAACGAAACAATATTCAAGTTTTGGCCTTTGGAATACCAACATTCAATATCAATCACACCTTCTATTGCGCTTCCAAAAATGAACCTTTCCATCCAAAACTAACACAAAACATGAAGCCTCTCTATAAACTACTACACAAGACAAGAGAAATGCAGAAGTTTCATCCTCAGACAGTCAGTACCAGGATGTTACAGTGTGTTTATAACTTGTAAGGACAGAAAAGAGTAACTATTTGTATATCGGTATAATAAAATCGATAGTATCACCTTCAACATAGCCATCAAAAAGGTTCTCTAAGTAGCCCGGTTTCGATATGTATAAGAAGAGAGCTTTTGAACGACTTAGAGTAGTTCCCAATCGGATTCAGGGGCATGATCTGTTTGTAAACTTCTCGGGTCGGATGATGTGGATGCGGTAGTGATTGATGGAAGAAAAGTGTGAGACCTGTCCTCAATATCGGCATCCCCAAACCAAACCGATAGAAGTTCATACTCTCTCGCTAACCTCTTTTTGGAATAAAATGCGTCCTGCATCTTTTGCTGAATCGAGAAAAAAAAAAACATACTGTTACTATCTTGATGAACAAACAAAACAAATGACAGGCAGAAAAATGATAATATGCATAAGGGTGAGGTGAAGATACATTTGATCATCAAAAACATCATGGAAGGTAGGGCTGGTTAAAATAAACCGAAACCGGCGTTCAAATGGCCGGAGGCCAGTTCTTCAGGGCGAGAACCAGCGGCTAACCGGACGGCATTAATGGGCTCTTAAGGCCCAATAGATGTGCCAAGCACAACAACTCACGCCCGTGTATATTTTCTTCGCCCCATCATGCAGAAACCCAATACGTGATTTATCTGGTAAGACATTAATGGACCTAAGTGTTTCAAAATAGCCTTTGGGTAGTTGTTCATTCTTGGTTCTTAGGTATTAGGCTTACATGTCCTAAAAAAAGTTTCAAAATAGTCTCTGAACTATCCACTTTGTTATAATTTAGTTTTAGTCCCAAAATCCCCACATTGTTCTGACTTAGTCCTAGGGGATAATCTCACAAAAAAAACACTAATCTTGTCATCTTTCTCAAATAACTACCCTGACTTTTAAATTTTCTCACCCGCCTATACTGAACTTCTCAAATAACCTTGCCACCCTCTCTTTTTGGTAGTTATGTGCAATTTACCCTCTCTTTTTTGCAATTATCCCTCTATTCAACAACACAGTCCCACTTTTTTTTCTTGTAAATGGAATAAGAGTGGCATAAAAGTACCTTGTACGATCTCAGCTTTTGTAATCTGTGGGATGCAGCATATAGTTCTCTATTGCTTATATCGGCACAGCTTTCTTCGGCCTTAACCTCATCAAGCAAATCAATGGTTTCCATGTCAGGGTCGGTAATAATATCAGAAGAATCTTCCAATAGTCCTGTCAAAGCTTTATGATCAATTATCATCATCAATGAATAAAACAGACTTTCCAACGGATAAATGAGCAAGGCATAAAAATCACAATAATCAATTCTTTTATCCGAAAATAAAAAGTGCACTGAAAAAGGTCCAACAGGCCAAAACAGGCAAAAAACAACAAAGAAGCAGCAATGAACCCACCCAAGACTCCAGACGTCAAACTAGTGAACAGTACCACAAGGGACCACAAAAGGTGAACCCTCTTGACCTCGAATAGGCTGAGCAGAAAATCATAAAGGCATCCACAATGGATTAGAGGTCAATAGGATGGCCCCACCATTGCCACATAATCAGCCTAAATGTATTACACTCATCTCCACAACTGTTTTAACTTTCTAAGTGCGGCAACATGAACACATTATTACCTTTTAAAACAATTGTTATTAGGGATAATTGCAAAAAAGAATACCCATGAGGTATTCATTTTTTGCAACCAGTAGCCCTCTTCTTTGGTAATGGCAAAAAAAAGTGCCTTGACCTTGTATTTTTGTTGCATTTTGCATCCAAATGATGATTTTATGCTTACAATTAAAATTTAAAAAATAATAATTAAAAAAAATTCATATTCCTTAATTTTCTTCCTCTCTATACCGTAGCAAGAAATTTACGGGATGTGAAATTTTGAATATTTTTTGTTTTTTACCTATAATTTTTAAGGGAAAATTGTCATTTTGAAACAAGTTTATACGAAATGCGACAAAAGGACAAGTTCAGGGCACTTAGCAATTATCAAAGAAGAGCATTACAAGTTGCAAAAAGTCAATACCTTAGGGGATAAAAGATAGAGAAAGCAACCATTAAACAACAATGTTTTAGCATCATACCACTACCAAAAGAAGAGACGAAAGACCCAGATTGAGCCTGCTCACGGAACCAAACATGTCCATTTCCAGAGGAACCTGTCCAAAGACCGACCTTATTAGTTCTTGAGGTGCTTTCCTCTGCAAAAACATACAAGTCCATAAAGTAAATACAAAAGGAAATATAAAAACATTTTCTTGTTGCATAAACGCCAAAAAAGTAACGACCAACTGATTCCGATAACGCGAGACTGCTGGAGGAAACAAAGTCCCCTGCCGCATCATCGTTCTTAGAACAAGAAGAAGCATCAAATCTAATCTGATCATCACATGATTCTTCATTTATAGCCAAGTTTTCAGATTCTGATAATAGGGAACTGCTGCAAGATACAAGTCCCGCCTCAGCAATTTGGTTCTCCAAGTCTAATTCAGAATACGTGGCAAAGCTTGAAGCAGCAGTAGGACAATCCAAGTCTTCTGTAAAGTAACTGCTGATCATTCTGGCTTTCGAGTGTGATACCAACTTCTTGGCATAATCAGAACTTTCGCCGCTATCATCGCTTGATAACGATGACTGAACAGATTCTTTTTCGCTATGAAAGATTAACTCGCCATCAGATACCGATGATTTATCTTCTTCAATGCTCAGACCTACCTTTTCGTTTCTTAAAACACCTTCATCGGACTCTACCTTCAGATCAGCTGGCTTTGGCTGTAGGGGTGAGCCTGTAAAGCCACTATCTACATAAAAATCCTCGGTTATGATGAAGTCCCCAACATATGAACCAATATTTGGCATTTTTTGATCTTTAAGATTCACAGGATCTCCCCGACAAGAATGTGATTTTTGAGCAACATTGGTACTGGGTTCATTTACATTTTTCGATTGACCTTCAACATGATGAGTTGTGTCCTGTCCATAGGCGAATAGATCGTTAAGAACTCATCCTAGGAAGAGTGAGCACAGTGTTGGTATAATATCTAATGGAAAGAAAGAAATAAAATGATACCTTGTTTGCTACTCCGGCGTCATATAGTATTGCTCCTAACTTCTTGTGAACACCCCCAAGCCAAGTTTTACCTTTATATTTTAAATCCTTCATTGACATATATTATGCTGTTGGGGTCAAAGTTTTTCTTATTTGGAAAAAAAAATTGAACCTGCATGTGTTAAAATCAAAAGTTTGTCAATTAAAAGAGCAACTCAGGCTATATACATCGTATCTAAATAAGAACTAAAAGTGAGTGAGACTCGTCAAATAATGACCATCCGAATGCATAATCATCTAAGATATTCACAGCTTACCCAACGTTAATATATCACTGCTCTAATTACCACATAAGTTTTAGGCCCGAAAAGAAAAATCACATATTTCTACATCAATAGCCAATACGGTTCTGTCCTTCAATAGATATCCATTCTTTCAATATCCTCTATGTTGACAGCCTAGAATGCCAACCTTTTCTGGTTCTATATAATAACTTCATACATGCATCATCGACTTTACCCAGTGAATTTTGGGAAAGAATGCCAACAACTATACACACAGAAAAGCGAAATAATTTGCACAAGCAATAGATTGATCAAGATATAAGCATAACATCTGTATTTCATTTAATGGCTTCACAAGAACATAGACATATCAAACATAACATATTGGGTATACTCTAGTAACACTAAAACGTTAACAACAAACTCATTCAACTTCATCCTTCATAAGTGAAATTACCGAGGTAAATTCATGTTCTACAAGCATTAAACTGAAATTCACCAAGGTATAGAACACATTCAATTTAGCTATAGACAGATTAGACTGAACATAACATAATTGGGTATGCTACAGTGATCTCAGCTCAATCCTCAACATTGACGATTCCATTCTAGAGATTTATACTGTTTCTGGTCAGAGACCCAACAAAACCCAACTCCGAAGAGATGATTTGGTACGCGCAATACCCAAACTTGAGATCGCATACATTCATGAATACCGTAAATCATACGCAAACACACATATGAACTTCTGGAAAAGAAGCACCGAATCAAAGGATGAAAGATGAACAATCAGAGAGGAAGAAGCGGGAGAAAGTGATTACCGGAAAAGGGACCGGAGAGGACTCTCCGGCGAGCTCGATTGCTGCAGAGAGCTGAGGGAGAGCTCTCGGCGAAGTAAAAGGGTTTGCTTTGGTTTTGGAAAGGGCTTTTATGGTGAAGAGTCATGGGTCACGTGGACTCTCAAAACGCATATGTCCGTATGTTTTAGTTGAATTAGAATTACTATTTTGAACATTAATTACTTGTTTATCTATCTTCTTATATAAGTTCTTTAATAAATATAACAAATAAAAAAAATTTGGGAACATTAATTACTCTCCCAATTTGATTTTACTATAATTGAAGTTTCAAAAAGTGTTGGCATGATGGGTTGGACTTGTATGATAGTTTATTAGTTTATTACTCTTCCAATTTGATCCTTATGTTTGAGTTAAATTTGAATATTAGATAAATTTGGTTTTGAATTGTCAAGCATATCAAAAAGGTGGGCATTCTTCTCAAAAAAAAATAAGTTGGTCATTTGTTATTTGTATATCTATCGTTATCAAAACTATCATATAAATCCTTGACTAAGAGCATCCATAACGCTACAGCCGGCTGCTGCCGGTGAGTGGCTGGCGGGGAGCATTAAAATAATAATTTTTTACCTCAACGTCAGCTCACCTCCGACGTGAAACGCCAGCAACCCACAATGGTAGATGGTAAGCTCACAATTTTGCTTTTTTTCTTCACAAATATGCTCACCGTCGGCGTTGAGAAGGGGAGGTGAGCTCCTAGTCAATCCTCACCGCCAGCGCCATCCCCCCAGCACCCCGTCAGTTCCCCGCAACCTCCCCGCCAGCTAACCGGCCAGCGTTGTGGATGCTCTAAGTACTTGTTTGGTATTGCGAAGCACTTTTATGATCGTTTATCCCGTGAAATGCGAAGAGTCCTGAAACATATGGATTCTCAAAACTATCATATAAATTCGTGAAAAGTGAAGAGTCTTCTCAAAACTATCATATAAATCCTTGACTAAGAGTTTGTTTGATATTGCGAAGCACTTTAATGACATAGAGAGACAAAATGTCAAGTATTGATACTGTAGTGCAATTCAATTCCAAATTTTGAAACTTAAATCACAGCAATTTGCTCTTAGCAATTTTATTCTACCATAATTTGTCTTAAAAGTGTTTGAATTAGATGATTTTGCTTTCGTAATCATCATATAAATGAATTTTTTTCATGACCATAGGACAGAGAGAATGTCATGTGTTGACATAGAAATGTAAATACAAAATAGACTTAACGTGACATTTGCAATACAACTAAAACACAAGCTCAAGTTACTAATCAGGGTACATTTTTTGTGATCACCCTGTTACGAACAGACTTTTGAATGAGAACTTCATATCTGTGCCAGGTCCAGAACCAACTCCCTTGCCTTAACTGCATCGTTCCTCGTACATCCCACACCGCCGTTCCTCATCGCAAAATGAACGGAGAAATGCAATTAGCTCAAACAAAGCTTAGTAGCATACAGCCATTGAAGAAAACAAAGTTTCTAGCCACAACAATCAATTTACCATGAATTCATGCACGAACTTCCCACAACAGTAACTAGCTCAGGTTGGTGAGTAAAAGCAGGTTAACGAAACAAACATGTTCCATCATAATTACACATCCACAAGTTCTTCAACTAAACACGAAAGCTAACACCATGGAGCGACCGTGGCATTAGACAACAATCATTTCACAGCCCCAGCTTTTTTACAATGACCAATAGCACATCTATAACGAGCCGATGTGCTCCAAGGGTGCTTCCACGCAATATCACATCAGTAATACAAAACCCACACACTCGATTCAGACAAACTTTCAATATATTAAACACACAGCTGAAGGTTTCCTGAAACGCCGACTACAACAATACCAGCTTGTAAAGTTGAAGGCAGCATGTGAGAACAAATCGTTTGCCATCAAGAATTAAAAAAAATGGTATAGAAAAAAAGGGATAATTGCAAAAAAGTACCGTGAATATTCATTTTTTTGCAACTTGTAGCCATTTTCTTTGATAACTGCAAAAAGGTACATTGAACTTGTCTTTTTGTTGCAATTTGTAAAAAATGACAATTTTAAGCTTACAATTTAGATTCAGAAAATAATAGGTAATAAAAAAATCAAACTTTCTCATATCCCTTACTTTTCTTCCTCGTACAAAGAGTAAGATATTTAAGAGATGTGAATCTTGGAATTTTTGTTCTATAATAATTATTTTATAATCATAAATTTCCAATGGTAAAATCATCATTTTGAAACAAATTCATACAATGTGCAACAAAAAGACAAGTTCAGGGTACTTTTTGTAATTAAAAAAGAAGAGGCTTTTGTAAAGAGTGAATACCTCAGGGTGCATTTTGTAATCATCCCTACAAAAATAATACAAGGTCGTGACAACTACTGCTATGGAAGTACGGGTCAGTGACAGCAAACAAAAGTCAGTATGCAGCACCAGCAACAACAGTTTATATAAAGTAGGGCAACATATAATATGAGAAATAGCATAAATAGAAACATCTCGATACTAAAGAAAGGCCAAATGCCACATAGATCTCAGATGAAAAGACTACTCTAACCCTCTTGCTTTAACTACAAGCACTCAGAACCAAACCACATATCTCAAACGACAAAGTCAAATGAAGAAATGGCCTTTAAAGCCCAGCAAATACATTCATCAACCAGAATTCACATGTCTGCAATGCATTCAGGCAATCACCAGAACCATTAAAAAGCATCTGCGCCCAACAAGCTGTCACACACCTGAATCAAAGACCCATTCATAACTCAATCCATCATTCAGCATCCAATATGTAACAAGCGAACTGATAGAAAATAACAAAATTAGAAAAAGAATAAACACCAACATGAAATGTGAAATGCATGCTACTACCTCGGACGTCTATTGCACCATAAAACATGGAAAGAATTAGCATGAAAAATATGAAGTTGGGCTACGAAAAGTAGGCGAACTAAATTAGGTGATGTACAAATGTACAATAAAAAACATGTATTATTAGGTTACAACTACAAGCCATGAATGCAAACTCCAAAGCACGAAAATCCATTCACAGAAATGTTCCCAAAGTGGGATGAGGAACACATGTTTGATTGCAGACCAATCTATACGATCATCCACTTTGGTAAATATGACAAATCAGATCTGCTAAATTTCTTTGCGGTAAAGGTTTTGAAAACATATGTAAGCAGGGAAATTGGGCTCCAAACCAACACAGTTACATGAATTTGGCAACATTGTTTGATACATAGAATTGTAACATGAACATCAACAAAAACGCATGGAAGAACAAAAAAGAAAGACATGATGTGCACTCCAAAAAACAGACACATCAACAAACCATTTTACACAATAAAACTAATAGAAACGGCAAACTCACACAATGAAACCAAAGGCCATATGTATGCAACATGCAGGAATGTGTGGCACACAAAAACAATCCAATGCTCATACAATCAAAAGATAAAATGATTTCAGAAAAGAAAAGGTTGGCAAGACAAACCTCAGTAGTAAGGGCCATTCGGGTACATTCCACCAGGAGGTCCTCTTGGTAAGGTTGAAGCCCCTGTTCCCTGGTGGTGCTGATTAGGAAACCCAGAGGAGTTGTAGTGGCCAATCTCTCGGTATCCACCA
>JAYMSV010000772.1:0-15070 GCA_036897745.1 Erodium moschatum | reverse complement strand
GATTGGGGGTGCCGGATGTAATTAAAATAAATCGATGGTGGTAAGTGATGAACGCGTATAGTTGTGTGGTACTTTATGAAGTTTTTCCTAGTTAGATTATCATTAACTAATTAAATAAAATATACTGGCACTTAACTAATTAAAAATTGGAATAGATCAACAATTTGATTGGGCTAGTTGTAAATAATCGTCCTAGTTCTTACTGGGCTAAACAACAGCTATGTTTTAACGAAACCTAGCCCAAACCAGTGTCTCTTCCTCTTTCAGTCCCATTCTGGTTCTGATTCATCTGATTCGAGTTCGGCCGGAGAAGACTAGGTATGGTCTCATCCTCTCTGCCTCGCTTTCTTCTATCCACAACTAGAAAGATGACGACTATGGAGCTCAAATTAAGCTTAAAATGAACCCCAACCAGTCATCAGTTCCATTTCCAGCTTATAGAAGAAAATAAATAAGAATTCGCGGGTTTAAGGCTGATATGATTCCGGGTTCGATGGCTGTGCGGCGATCAATTTCGACTCTACCTCATCTCTGTCAGAGAATTAAGCAAACAGGTACTGCACATATTTATACTCATTTGCTTCATTTTCTGCATCATACCCAGTTCCTATCTTGAGAAAGCTAAACAATTGCAACATCAAATTCTATGTCTTGTTGGATGGTTCTGTCTATTGGGTTTCCCTATTTTTTTGCTTTACTTGAATGGTGTTTTGATATCTGATTGTTTGGTTCAGTATATAATGGACTTTTTTATGTTGTTTTCTTGGGTTCTAATGACAGAAATGGAGATAGTTGAAATGTTTCAGCCACCCATTTCACCCACTGACACAATGCAGAACTTTCCTGTGCATCAAAATAGGAAGGATCCCTCTGTTAGGACATTAGATGAGAGGTTTATAAGGATTCTCAAAATTTTCAAATGGGGGCCTGATGCTGAAAAGGCTATGGAGGTGCTGAAGCTGAAAGTGGATCATCGGTTAGTCCGTCAAGTTTTGCAGATAGATGTTGATATCAATGTTAAGATTCAGTTTTTCAAATGGGCTGCCAAAAGGAAACATTTTGAGCATGACTCTACCACTTACATGGCTTTGATCTACTGTTTAGATGAAGCTGGCATGTTTGGCGAGATGTGGAAGGTAATCCAAGTCATGGTTCGCGGTACATGCATCATTGGCCCGGCTGATCTATCCAACATTGTTAAGATTTTGGGTAGGGCCAAGATGGTGGACAAGGCATTGTCCGTGTTTTACCAAGTCAAGAACCGCAAGTGCAGGCCAACATCAAGCACTTACAACTCTGTAATCTTCATGCTGATGCGTGAACGGCATCATGAGAAAGTCCATGAGCTCTATAGGGAGATGTGTAATGAAGGTATTTGCTTTCCGGACACAGTAACATACAGTGCACTTATAACTGTATTTGCAAAAATGGGTCATTGTGATTCTGCCATCAGGTTGTTCAATGAAATGAAAGATAATGGCTTACAGGTCAATTCAAAGATATATACGAACTTGTTGGGAGTATATTTCAAATTGGGTGAAGTTGAGAAAGCTTTGGGTCTAGCCAAGGAGATGAAAGAGAAAGGTTGTGCCCTAACTGTCTTTACATACACAGAATTGATTAAGGGGCTTGGAAAAGTCGGGAGGATTGAAGATGCCTACAGAATATTCAGGAATATGCTGAAAGAGGGTTGTAAGCCTGATGTTGTGCTCATTAACAATTTCATGAACATTTTGGGAAAAGCAGGTCATTTGGAAGATGTGCTCAAGCTCTTTGGTGAGATGGAGTCTTTTCAGTGCACACCAAATGTGGTAACGTATAATACTGTAATCAAAGCTTTATTTGATGCTAGAGCTCCGGCCTCTAAAGCTGCTTTATGGTTTGAGAAGATGAAGGCCATTGGTATTGAACCCAGCTCGTTTACTTATTCAATACTAATCGACGGTTTTTGCAAAACAAAAAGTGTTGGGAAAGCTCTGTTGCTTCTTGAAGAAATGGATGAAAAGGGTTTTCCTCCTTGCCCATCTGCATATTGCAGCCTAATCAGTGCTCTTGGAAACGCTAAACGCTATGAAGCTGCAAATGAATTATTTAAAGAATTGAAAGGAAATTGTGGTGATTCAAGCTCCCGAGTATATGCTTTGACGATTAAGCATTTTGGGAAATGTGGGCGTCTAAATGAAGCTCTAGATCTATTCAATGAGATGAAGAGGATGGGATGCGATCCTGATGTTTATGCCTATAATGCTCTGATGTCAGGGATGGTAAGGGCTGGCATGATGGATGAAGCTTATTCCTTGCTCAAAACCATGGAGGACAATGGGTGCATTCCAAACATAAACTCACATAATATTATCTTGAATGGATTGGCTAGGACTGGTGGCCCGATGCAGGCTATGGAAAAATTTGCTAAGATGAAGAATTCTAGCATTAAGCCAGATGAAGTTTCATACAATACTCTTCTTGGTAGTCTCAGCCGTGCTGGTATGTTAGAGGAGGCTGCAAAGTTGATGAAAGAAATGAATTCAGAAGGTTTTGAGTATGATCGAATCACTTACTCATCAATAATCGAGGCAGTAGGGAAGGTCGATGAAGATCATAATCATACCGCTATCTGAGTGGATTATGGTATAAACTTAAACAACCCTCCTTATTTCTGAATTTTTAATTTGCATAAGGACAAATTTAACTATAAAAGGATTGTGGGCTAATATTTAGGGTAAATTGCAAAAAATGGCCATCTTCTGAAGACTTTCGGCAAAAAGTGACCATGAACTAAACATTGTGGTAATTTGTGACCGTGTATATTTTTTTTTCACCTAGCACCATAATAATAGAAATACGCTGCTCTGTAAAAACAAATACACAGTCCCAAATTGCCATGGTTTTTAGTTCACGGTCATTTTTTGCCAAAGGACTTTCAAATATGGTCATTTTATGCAATTTACCCTTTTTGGAATGAATTTAATTTTTAAAATATTTCTAAAATTCTTAAAAATAATATTTTCATTTTCAATATTTTTAGAAATTTAAGCATGACATTTTACACATAATTTTCTGTTTTTAAAAATTATATTTTTAAAAATTTATTTTAAAATTAAAAAACGTGGGAACAATTGAGTTATTTTAACTCCGTTATGACGGTGCTCTGTTAAAAAAAAACGGTCACAAATTGCCACGATAATATTTAAAGCACTGGTTATTTGTTGTCATGTATATCAATTAGTGAATCTTAGATACTAGTAATAATCGTAGAATGACTGCAAATTACCGTAACAAGGGTCTTTACTTGTGAGTGAATCAAACAGCAAAAAGAAAATGTATTCTATGTTATGTTCTTTGTCCTTTTAAACTTGTATGCTCCATTTTGTCATAAGCTTCACCTGCTTTGTATTCTATATTAACTTGGAAAACTTTAGTAGCTCTATCCCTTGCTCTACTGTGGTCTGGTTCATCTACCTACCTGTGGTGCAGAGACAGATAAAAGAGACTTGAAAATGTATGTTTAAATGATGCCATAAAACCTTATGTATTAGTATGCTTGAATAAACTAGTATAGGCTCTAGAATGAACTTATGGTCGGAATATATGGTGTTACTGCAGAGCACGATTATGATTACACGTTCGTTTTGTCAAGTTCATATTCACTGCCTTTTCTGGTTGACATTGTAACATGTCTTTGGAACTTGCAGAAATATATATAAAAAAAAATTGGTTATGATGTAGTAATGTCTAGGTTTAAGTGTTGGCCTTGTCTCCATGCAGGTCAGGTGGATTCATCTGTTTCTGGCTTTGAAGCCGAGTTGCTTAAGGATTAAGTGAGCCCCAAAGGAGTTGCTTAAAAGCTGACACATTTAATTTCTGTGGCATTACGAGTTCAACAGAGTTTCATATGGTTAATGGAGATTGTAACCCTACTAGTTTTTTTTTTTTTTTTTTTTTGTGAAAATAAGCTTCATTACTACAGTGGGACATTATTATATGACATGAGCGTTACATCCACCAGCCATCTTCGGGAGGCCCAACGAAAACCATCTTGATAAATTGCTATAAACTCTCGGGATCGATATCCCTGAAACGGATATAAACACAATAATAAGTTGTTTACATGGGCCTCAATATGAATGAAGCCCAGAAGGACACGATCCCATCTCAATTATTTAGATATTCAAATTAAAATAATAATCCACGTAGTAATAAGAACAAGTACACGTCAGATTGCTGCACGTGTCGGACCCTGTCATATCTAACTCCCACCTGAACATTGCAACTGACGCGAGCATTCACGCATCCCGACAGCCAGAAGCGGGCCCCACCTACGTGGACCCCACGTGCAACTGATTTCAAGCCCTCCTCCGTTTACCTGACCAGTGTTAAGGAATCTTTTCCTGCACCGTCAAAATCCACACCACCCACGCCCCGAGCACGTGTGCTCCAATTCTTTTACCGAATAAAAATACTATTTATTTTTTATTTTAGAAAAAAGCTGATTCACGCAAAACAACAAAACAGAAGTGTATTACAGTACAAATTATTTATACTCAAAGCGCGTGAGCCTATCATCATTGCTCGCGGGACCCACCAAATCATGGAGATGATGCCGTCATCTGGAGGTCACGCCGTCCATATCAGTTGACGGCTCCGACCCTCCCATCCCCGTGACCTGGCACATGACGTGGCAGTTCTTATTTCCTTGTCAAATCCCGGTTTGATTTAGTAACTAACTTTTTTCCATATGAAGCAACCTCAACTTTGACTTCAATAATTCATGATTAATCCTAGTTTACTTCTCTTTTGTCAACGCAACTAATCTACCCAAGTTCATAAACTCTCATGTTTAGATTAAAACATATTTATGATAAATAATTTATAATTCAAAAACATTTGGGACAGTGGGTTGACCTTAGGACATGAGGACCGAGACTCAACACAATCGTTTTGACACAAACAAGACTCAAATTTGTATCTTATCTCAACTGGGGGCATATTCGTAATTTCACACAAAGGTACGGTGTACAATACGTATTGGTTTGTGAATTATAAGAGAGAGAAAGTATGAGAAGGGTGAGTGGCCTCACTGCTTCTCTGATTTTGATGCACGGAGAAGAAAAAGGAGGAGAAAAAATTTAGGGACTGAAAAATTATGCTACACTGAGGATAGGCTTTGCTCTTCATAGCAAGCTTTCACAACATTTCTCATTCTGCATTTCGATCTTCATTCCCAGCTCAATCTCTCTCTGATTCTCAAAGTCTTCGGAGGAGAAACCCAGGTCGGCCCTTTTGATCTTCATCGATGTTGTTCTAATCAGAGTCACTGTTCTATTTGATTGCTTCTGGGTCTCTAAAAAGTGGGTCTTGATTCATACCCACTCATTATCTTCATAAACAAATCGTTGGTTTTGTTCGTGTGTTCTTGGGTTCATGTTTTGCGATTAATGCTGAAAGGTTGAAACTTTATTGTGATTTCAGGCACCTTTTTGTCCCTTGTGATGGGTTCCTTACTGGGTTTCTGTATCTGTGTCTGATCAAAGCTATTGATTTTTTTTTAATCTTCCATACCCATGTTTTGATTCTGAATTGTTGTGGCCAATTTTTGAAAAATCTAGTTCTGGGTTGATTGTTTTTTCCATGCTCACTAGGATTCAGAAACTGAGTATTTTTCACTGGATTAATGTGGGTATGTAGTTGTGCTTTCAGAGACCATTCAATGTTTCATTTGGGGTTGAAATTTATTTTTTCCATTTCATCAGTTATTTTCAGTCATTTGGTAATTTCTAAGTGTACATCATTAATTGTTCCTATATAATGCTGATTTTTGTTACCTTATATTTCACTAATTTTCTTTCCTTTTCAGGTTGTTTATCTGTCTGTCTAAAGAAACAATTTGTTTTTTCCCCTCCTTGGTCTCTGCACATTTGCTCATGTTGTTCCTGATTTTATGTTGCAAGTTCAGGTGCTCTTCTGCTTCATGTCTGAAGCTCAAGTGATTTTTTTTCTGTTTCTCTAGGACATGGGTTTCAGTTTTACAGATCTTAAAACCATCTGTTGCATTTGGGGATGCCTTATCTTGTGGCATTTTACCATAGATTTGAGGATTCTCATAGGGATTTTTACGGACTGGAATTTTAGGATGATTTGGGTATTTGTTTATGTGCTTTCAGTGTCAATCTAAAAAATGATCTTTGTTTTGGAATCTGGTTGGTCATAGGAAGGGTGCTCATTTTGAGCATTTGTTTCAACAATTAAACTGCATTCTATAACTGTCTTACCATAGACCAGGAGATCTATTCCCAACCACATCTATTCTACAAAACATAAAATTTATAATTTGGGTTTTGGGAAATGGAGAAAATATTTGTTAACTTTATAACCCCCAAAATAGTCTCGAGTCAATCCATGACTAGTTGTAGATGTGTTTTCTTGAAAACAAAATTGAATTGTTCCTAGAAGTGTATGATATGCCATTGTTCTAAAAAACATTGCTTATTAACAGTAAATCTTGAGTTGCAACAACATGCACAAAATGTTAGATCTTTTTCTTTGAAGGTTACACAAAATGTTATATCATGATACTTTTGTCATTATTTCTGTTGACTATGTTTGTGATGTATTTTAGCTTTCTAGTGCAGTGAGGAGTTGAGGGTGTTTCTGTGACGCTGAGAAACAGGTGGTCATTTCAGGACGGTCTATATGTTTTAATCCAATGGCTGCTGTTGATTCCGAATCCTATCTCACATCTGATTCCTTCAGCCTTAGACATCGAAATGGCTCACCTTTTAGTATTCCCAGTTTCTTCATGGGTTTCAATCCCCACAACTCATCTGATAATGATTCAGCTAGGAGTCCCACATCGCCTCTTGATATCGTCTTCTCAAGTCTCAAGAACCCATTTGGTTTTAGGTCCCAGAAACCATCAGCATCCCATGGTGGGAGTAAAAAGATATTGGATTGCACCAAAGTTGGCCTTGGCATTGTAAATTCACTTGCTGAAGAGACTCAAGCCATTGGAGAAGTCAATGCTAATGCATCGCAGAGAAAAAGTATAATTTTCAGGCCTCAGGTGAAGAACACTGATATTCTTGACTGTTGTGAAGGATTGCTGGTAACACCCGAACCCTTCAAAGATATTGTGTCATCTTGGTCTGATTCAAGGCCTGCCTCATTTTCTCAAAACCTCAATATGGGGTTGAAGAATTTTAGTTCTGAAAATAAGTCTGTTATTATGAGCTTACCTAAATTGTTTGGCAGAGACTCAGATTTATACAACTCTTTGGTCAGTAAACCAAATTCACTTCCTATATCCATCGGCTCTGGTCATAATTATGCCAACAGTGTCTCTGCAACAGATATAGAGCTTTCTGAGGACTATACCTGTGTAATCTGCCACGGTCCAAACCCTAAAACAACTCACATTTTTGGTGACTGTATTTTGGAGTGTCACGCAAATGGGTTGTCCAATTTTGCTAAGAAGGAAGAAGAGAGGATTGTAGTACTGCCTCAAGTGGCTATGCGCCCGGAGGAACCAACCATTTTCCCCTCAGATGAATTGCTGAGCTTTTGCTACTCATGCAAGAACAAGTTGAAAGAAGGAGAAGACATATATATTTACAGGTTTGTACCACTTGCTGCAGTTCATATCTTGATTCACCAGCTAGGTTAATTTTTGTATCCCCTCGTTTGTTGCAGAGGCGAGAAGGCATTTTGCAGTTTGGAATGCCGGTCTGAGGTGATATCTGCTGAGGAGGAAACAGAGAGAAACTTCAATAACTCAAGTTCCCATGAAGAGCTGTTTCTCATCAATGGCCATGAAGAAGACTCGATGTGATGAATGGAGTTAAGTCTCGGAAGAGGTAATGAAACACATGGATCATCTGTTCATAAAGAGCTGTTTATGTGAATCTGTTCGCAGCCATGGATAATCACAGTGTTGCATCTTAATGCCTTTACTTTGTAGACCTTCTCCAGTTCTCACGCTGTTGTGTTGGGTAGTGAGTGATAACTCGGAGTCTCCTTCCTTTTGTTTTCTTCATCTATTTATGTTATTCAGGACACAGAGACATGCTCTTAAGCTGTTCCTCTTCAGTTTTCCTCATTTTTTTGATGTCTTCTTCACCCTGATAACAAGTCAATGTAGAACCTTATGAACTCACCATTGCAAACTTGGATCATTTATCACATAACAATGCCGTATTTAGTATATTATTCCTCTGTTTTTTGAGATCTACTCACTTAAAAGTTCAAGTTTATATGTTGAGAGTGATTTTTTGACACATTCAACTGAATTGATCATGACATATTTTTAATATGTTAAATTTGAGCACTGTCTCTCATGTCCATAGCATAGCTTTGTTTCCGGAAATGATATTTGCTGATTTGGTAAACTAGTTTGAGCAAAAGAACCTAAAGTTGTTAGACTCAGACCCACCTAAAGATATGCATGGATCCACATGTTTTTAATATTATAGTAAAAGATCCTTGAGATTCTGTACGTGAAACAACGAAGAAAGACGAATAAACTCTGATATCATGTTAAGGGGAAACTCAAAATATTTAACGATTGTTTTCCGAATCACATTTTAACTCACTCAAATTTACATTGGTCATGAGTCATGACATATTTTGCTAACATCTTAAATTTGAGCATAACCTTTGTGCTATAAAAGCATGTAATGTCCATAGCATAAGCTTTATAAATACTCTTTATTCTTTCTACTTTCTTCTTTGTATTGCTATTCTTTACTTGCAGCACAATCTTTATCATCTGATTTTCAGACAAAAAAAAAAACTTATGTTAATTATGTTTTGAATCAGTCTTAGATTGGAGTGAGTTCATGTGTGAGAGTTGGACATCAATAAAACATGTCATCTGCCCATAAATACGAAAAAACCAACCATGAAAGACACAAAGTGCTAGCCTCTTGCAGTGAATAGTAGTAAGTAAGAAGGGCATTATGGTCATTACGGAACAACCCGAAATGAAAAGTAAAGGCGAAGAGGTAGCGAGTGAGTGGTGCAAAACGAGATTGAGAAGCTTCCATAGCTCTCTCTATCTCCATCTCCATCTCCATCAAAATCAACCAGAGACAAGTTGGAAGAAGAAGCCTCAGCCATGGCTTTTGCTGTCGGAAGTTCTTTCCTTTTGCACCCACCTCGCTTTCCCTCTTCTTCCTCGGCTCAATCTGTTGTTTTGTGCCTGAGAAATGGGGTCCTCAAGGAGAAGAAGAGACCAGTTATGGCCTCTCTGCGCCGGGAAGGCTCCGACGACGGCGTTAGCTTCAAGAGGAGAGCGATTCTCTTCGTGGGTATTGCTGTTCTTCCGCTTTTGCAATTCAGGGCTTTAGCTCTTGAAAGTGAGTTCCACATTTCTCTATTTCTTCTTCTAATGCCATCAACATCAATTTGGTTGTTCCTTGAAAAACCAATGGTGAATTGGGTTCCTGTTTTGGAACAAGACAATGTCAATTTAGATTATTTGTGAAATGGGTACTGATTTATCAATGTACTATACTAAGGCTTAGTTTTGATATGATGGGTATGCATATATGAACTTCTGCAAGCTGCCTGAGTTCTTATGTTTGGACTTTCTGTGATACTACTAATGCTAGAGGGACATAAACTTTCTGATCCTCTCATGTTTATCTTATGTTCTACTCACAAAAATGTCAATAATGATGGTGTGTGTGTATGTATTTCAGAAGAGAGTGAGCTCAAGGCACAAGAAGAGATCCAAAAGGCCCAGGTCTGCTTCTCTGCTTATTACACAACTGAATCAGAACAATAAATGCTTGTTTCTGAGATTCTGTAGATTTTCGTTTCCTGAATTTAGTGGTTTGATGGACAGAAGGATGCTCCAGAAAATCCATTTTTGTCTCTTCTAAATGGACTCGGGATATTGAGTTCGGGTGTTCTTGGTGCACTCTATGCATTGAGTGGACAAGAAAAAAGGATTTCTGATGAAACAATTGAATCTGTAAGAGACCGTTCCCTTACTGTGTTTATTTTCTCTCTTATAAGTAATGGATGGTGTCAGAATAATGAGTTGTGGTTGACAGATTGAAACAAAGTTGAAAGAAAAGGAAGCTGCAATAGTTTCATTAGAGAAGAGCTTCGAGTCACAGCTACTCAATGAACAGGAAGACCGGGCCAAGGAAATCAGCAAGGCAAAAGAAGAGCAACGTTCTCTGATGAACCAACTAAATTCAGCAAACAGAACCATTTCAGGATTGGAGCAGGAGTTGAAAAGTGAGAGAAAGCTGATTGTAGAGCTTAAAGTTGAAATCGATAGTCTTCGGAGCAACCTTGCAAAGGCCGAGGAAGATGAGAGGGCACTTGAAGAAACTCTGAAGGAGAAGGTTGACTCGATTGAAAGCTTGCAAGGAAGATTCAACTTACTCAGTTTAGAGCTCAAGGAGAAAGAAGAAAGTGTCCACATTCTAAACTCTTCTCTTCTTGAAAAGGAATTGGAGTTGAAAAACCTCAACTCTAGCTATGAGCAGACCAAGAATGAACTTGCCACGGCATATGCAGAAATAGAAGGATTGAAAGATGAGCTGTTGAGAAATAACACAGAGCTAGATTCGAAGAATTGTTTGGTTGAAGAATTGAACTCAAGAGTAGCATCTTTGA
The DNA here is from genome assembly GCA_036897745.1 of Erodium moschatum. Taxonomy (NCBI): domain Eukaryota; kingdom Viridiplantae; phylum Streptophyta; class Magnoliopsida; order Geraniales; family Geraniaceae; genus Erodium; species Erodium moschatum. The sequence goes on along the minus strand of JAYMSV010000772.1, from coordinate 4,444 downwards.
TCGTCGAAAGAGATGATTCGAAGAGAGACTTTGTTGCTGTTGAGGAGAAGTACAATGAGCTGAAGTTATCTTCTGATAGGAAGTCAGCTTTGGATGCTAAGCTTTTGGGTGAAAGAGAAATTGAAGTTCAACAGCTGAAAGAGAAGCTTGGCGTTGCACAGAATGAAGCAAGTAGAGATCAAGAACTAATTTCTGATATGACCCAAAATATGGAAGAATTGAGAAAAATGTTGGATATTGAAACGATCAGCTTAAATAGCTTGAAACATGAACTCAAAATCACTCAGGAAACTCTAAGCGAGTCGAGGAATGAGGCTTCTGATCTGGCTGAAAAACTAGCAAAATCTAGAAACCAGTGCGTGGAGCTTGAGGCTGAAGTTTCGAAGATTAAGGCAGAGTTTGCTGAAGTTAGGGAGGCATTGCAGAAGAGTGTCGATGAGGCAAAACTAAGTGGCGAGGTCTTGGCTAGAGAGCTCACGGCAGAAAAGGAACTTGTAGAGAAAACAAAGCACGAGCTGCAGATTATGTCCCTAGAACATGCAGCTGCAGCAGAGAAACAAGATAACCTGCAGAAAGAACTGGTAGATGTTTATCAGAAAGCAGAAGTAATGGCTCTAGATCTGACTGAAGAAAAGAAGTTAGCTTCTTCTTTGACCAAGGAATTAAAAGCTATGGAGAAGCAACTTTTGAAGGACAAGGAGGCACGTAAATCTCTTGAAGAAGACCTGGAAGAGGCTACAAAATCACTCGATGTAATGAGTCGGAACGCAATGGAACTTTCCAAAGATGTAGAGATGACGAATGCTAGGAACTCTAGCCTTGAAGCTGAGAGGGAGGTGCTTTACAAGAACTTTACAGAGCAAAAGAAGATGTCTGAAGAGTCCCGAGAAAACATGGAAGGTGCGCATAACCTTGTCATGGAGCTTGGCAGAGAAAGGGAGACCCTGGACAAGAGAGCAAAGAAACTTGATGAGGAGTTGGCTTCAGCCAAGGGTGATATCTTGAGATTGAGAAGTAAAAGAAATTCGAAAAAAACTCCAGAAAATGATGAATCTCGAAGCACTGTCACAGTCACTGCTGCAGCAAAGAGAGGTCGGAGAAGAAAAGCTGCTAGTTCTGAGTAAGACAACATAAACATATAAGCTTGTTCTGTTACAGTTTTGTGCCATATAATCAAGATGCTTAGTTACATCCATGGCTTCTTGTTTTCTTTGTCACACACTCCAATCTGTATCTGTATAGAAGATTTTTTGTATTTATTTCTGTCATTGGATTTGTTGTTTAATGAAAAGATGAGGATGCTTCAAGTATAAAGTAGCCAAATTCTCATTATAAGAAATCAAAACATGGAAAAATCACACCTACTACTTTATTTTCTTTGAAATTGTGTATAAGGGTTACTTGATTCTCAATCAATCACCCAAGACTTAAAAACAAAAGCAAAAGCAACATGAAAATTGCCTGAAAACCAAAAGGATCCTGTGTCATCATTTTACAGCTACTTTAGTCATCTTTTGTTACATAAACAACAAAACAAAGAAAGAAACAGTTCTTTCTTCTTTCTTGATCCCCAAGCTTAAGCTATGGCCGAGCTTTCCACCCGGATGCAATGTCTCCCACGGCCTCTCCAACTGTCAAGTACAACCCGTTCAGCCCGAAAGCCTGAAGGGTCTGTGACTGGTGCAGCTTCTCCATAACACTCGCCACAGGATTCGCTAAAACCAGCTGAATCGACCGCTTTTCCATCATCTTCCTCAGCTCACTCAATGTGTCAATTCCACTTGTGTCTATTGCTGTCACAGCTGAAACACATAAACCCAAAACTTCATTAAGCTTCTAAATTCAAAAGACTGATACTTCCTATCAGTGAAACTGACTTACCAGTCATGTCCAACACCAAACATTTCAGCACAGTGTCATCACTTTCTTTGACTCTCTCTTCCTCCTCCCGGACCCATCTTAGTATTCTGCAAAACAGGACATTCCTTCTCTCAGAAAACCGAAAAAAAAACTTGTAACCAGTACTATAATTGTGCTGCTAATTCATGTTCTGAGACTTACCTTTCTTGTATGTAAGTTGAATTTGCAAAGTAGATAGGAGACTCGATAGCAAGTATGAGAAACGAAGGAACCCTCAGAGCTTCTCTATATCTGGTGATGCTGTGATACATCTGAGTCCCGGGGATATTCCCCAAAACCACAGTGTTTGGCCTCGTGACGTGCAAGAGGATCTTGAATACCGAAACTCCAACCTGATAATATTAATCCCATTGGCATTAGATAAAGTTTAAACCAAGTTTAAGCCGAAAGGAAGTGAAGAAGAGGCTTACAGCTATTGCAAGGCCTAGAGGGACTGAAATGAAGAGAACTCCAAAGAAGGAACTCAAGCAAGCCACAAAATCAAGCTTGTCAACCTTATACAGCTTATATGCAGCTTGGTAATCGATGAGCCCGATCACAGCTGTTATGATGATGGCTGCTAAGATGAAATTGGGAGTGTAGAAGAAGAGTGGCATGAGGAAGAGCAGAGTCACGAGCACAGTTGAAGCTAGGACTATGTTTGAGACTGCTGTTTTTGCTCCAGCGTTGTAGTTAACAGCTGATCTCGAGAACGATCCTGGAGAAGAAACATCATGTGATTGTGATGTCAGAGATTGGTCTACAAAAAATGGGTCAAAATCAGAAAAAAGAAGTTGAATTCACCTGTGGTGACATAGCAAGAAGAGCAAGAACCAGCCATGTTCATGAAACCTATAGCCATCATTTCCTTGTTACCATCGACTTGGTAGTTCTTCAGAGAAGCAAAGGTCCTTCCCACTGCAATTCCTTCCTATAACACACAAAACAAAGGCAAAGTAAATAAAATGTGTACGAAAAACATGACCAAATCAGTAACTAGCTATGAGGAAACTCACTGTGAGAGATAAAATCCCAGTTACAATGCCGGTTTTGATAGCCACAGCGAGATGCTTGCCACCGAAGTACAACATGTTGGATGAAGGCGGGTTCAGACCCTTAGGCAAGTGACCAATCTGTCGAATTTTCAGAACGAAACAGCTTCAGAAAAATGGCGACCCTTTGATCTATATAAACAAAAAAGTGAATCTCGAATCGACTACTCACAATGGCCACATGGCTAATCTTTGATCTGAGGAGAAACACTAAGAGGGTGGAGATGATAACTGATGTCAATGGAGCAGCAGCCGAAACCCAGAAGAGTTTTGGTTTCTTGATGCTCTGATCATTCCAAACAATTGACAACATGTTAACAACTGATGAAACCTTGTTATGGTTTTTAAGGTAAATGTATAGACATAGACATGGATGCTTACAATATGCCTAGTTGTAAGAAGAAAGAGAAGGAAGCTGAAACCCATTACAATTGTTTGCCAAGACCACTGCACAAAACCAAGTTTGTTCCATAATCAGTGACCAAATCATTAACATAAACACACCATTTTTTTACCAACTTACCTCATTTTTGTGTTGAAAAACCGAGCTCACTACCGGCGCAATCTGCATACTCTGAGTGAAATGCACAATCCCCAGAAGCCCTTTGAGCTGTTGCAGTGACACGATCATGGCTGCTCCGGCCATGAACCCAATTAGGGTAGCTTTAGAGAGAAAATCAATGATAAACCCCAACCTGCAAACCCATAACACCATTTTAGCTTTGAATCAAAACCCATCTCAGCAAGTGAAAGACAAATATAAATTGAATACCTGAGGAGACCCAGAGAGGCTTGAAACACTCCAGCAAAGAAAGTGGCAGTGAAGGCCAGTTTAAGGTACAGGACTGGCTCATCAATGAATGAGACAGCCTCTCCAAGCATTGTGCCCATCACCAGAGACGCAATCGAAACAGGACCGACCCCGAGGTGTCTAGAGCTACCCAGTACTGAATAAATCAATGGCGGCACAAAGCTTGAATCTGCACCAATACCCAGTTCGTCAAAACCAGTAAAATTAAATAAAAATTCGAACTTTACACCATAATATGAACACAAAGCTGCAGTGAGAAACAGAGTGACACTTACATAACCCAATGATCGGCGGCAAATTAGCAAGCTTCGCATAACTAATACCCTGTTTAGGAATAGCAAAATGCATTTCAGATTTTTTTTCATTTTAAATTTATAACACAAAAAGGAACAATTTAAAATTTGTTGGATATAATCACAAAAAATCCATTTTTTTTCCACATTCACGTGATCCAAACCAAATAGAATAAATACAGAAATCAAAACAGAGTGACAAAACGCACGAGAGAGAGAGAGAGATTGTATAGGGTCCGATTGATCTGACCTGTGGGATAGCGAGGCTGGCAATGGTGAGACCTGAAACGACGTCGGAGCGGAGGAGCCGGAGGTTATACTCCGGCGCCCACTGGAAGATCGGAAACAAGAACTGAAGACCCAGAACCAGGTTCTTGAACAAGGTCTGG